>JBCFYV010001001.1:823248-859171 GCA_039000515.1 Timema cristinae | reverse complement strand
AATCTTTTGATAAATTCCTATTTATTTTTAAAAACAACCAAAATTGCCTATACTGAAACTTTTTTTATGCACCAGATATTTCCACCGTCTGGAGATTTATAAAATCTACACTATTCATGTAGGTATGAGAAGGATAGAATTTGAAGTAAAAGTAGCCACATTTACATGGATCTGAGTGGGAAACTACGAGGGTCATCCAGAAAGTAAGATTACAACATTTATTTAGGATCGAAAAATGCTTGTATTTAATTGAAATTCACAGGATACTTCACAAATATATTAAACTATTTTTCAAGGTAATCTCCATCAAGATCGAGACATTTCTGTAGTCGGGGCACCAGCTTTTGTATTCCATTGTCATAGACCTCTGCTGCCAACTCTTTCAGCCACTTCTTCACAGCTTCCTCGACCTCCTGATTGTTGGAAAAACGTTTCCCACCCAAAAATTCCTTTAGTTTAGTGAAAAGGTGATAGTCCGAAGGTGCCAAGTCGAGTGAATAGGGGGGTGGGTGACAATATCCCATCCAAACGATGTCAGCAGCTCCTGTGAAACTCCCCCGGGTCAGCATTCCCCTTCTGCAGTTCTGAATGGCTCTTCTGAGTTTAAAAAGTAGTCCCTTTAGGCATAAAATCCACCAAAAGTACCCCCTTCCGGTCCCAAAAAACAGATGCTATGACTTTCCCGGTTGAATGGTTGTCTTGAACATTTTGGTGGCTGGGGAAGATGAATGACACCACTGAAATGATTGTCTTTTGGATTCTGGGGTGTAGTGACACACCCACGTCTCATCCCCCGTCACGATATAGTCCAGAAAAGCTTCTCCCTCCTGTGCAAAACGATCCAAAAATTCACATGCGGCGGTCACGCGATTTTGACGGTGTTCCAGTGTGAGCATTCTGGGCACCCATCTCACACACAACTTTTTGTAACCAAGTTTTTCTGACACAATATCACCAAGAAGACTTCAAGAAATGTCAAGAAATTTTTCGTGAAGGTCGTCAAGCGTCACACAGCAGTCATTTCCACTTGTTCTTCAATTTTTCGCACAAGTTTGTCAGAAATCACTGATGGTCTCCCACTCCTTGCCTCGTCGTATCAGTACGGCCTTCTCTAAACAACCTAAGCCTACTTAGTGAAATGTTGTCGAATCATCACATCACTACCATAAACTTCCACGAGCTTCCGATGGATATTCGCGGCGGTATTGTTCTGCAAAGTCAAAAAACGGATGACCGCGCGGATCTCACACGGACAGGAGGCGAGCTATGACCTCTCCATCGGAAGAATTTACTGTGACTGAAAAAATGACCAACAAACACGCAGGACCAAACAAACTGACAGTTAAGATCCCCCCTACACGCCAGGTGCAGCAAATTTGAAACAAAATATTTCTCCCGGCCTCAAGAGCCCTTGTAACCTTACTTTCTGGATGACCCTCGAATTTAGGATAAGTCACTCCAAGTACACACAACCAACACTCAAACTCTCTACTGCACCATCATCGGCTAGTATTTTGCGAAAGCATTCATCAGGACCCACCCAATGTTCATGGCTTCAAATCCAGCCAGGGTATGGATTTTTCTTAAGCGATAAAAATTCGTAGCACAACTCCCTTCAGATGGGAAGTAAAGCCATTGGTCCCATGTCAATCGTGGCATGTAAAAGAACCCTGAAAACTGTGTGAAAATACCTATCCTGGCAAAATTGGCAGGTCCTTTTGCTCTTGATCATAGAAATTATTGTGTACTGATATAATCAATTGGTTTAGAAAATGCACGTTAAATATCTCAAGTGAATAAAAAATAAATAATGTGGGAGTGACAGCTTAGATTGTGCAACCAATAAAGAGGGTACATGACATAAGTTGTTTCACCTTGTCACATTGTAAATGGAAACGCTACATGTTCCATAAACTGTTATTGGCTAGTCCGTAGTAGTATAATATATCGTTAATATACGAACCTGGTATGTGTACTTTCACTTTGCCACTCTGACCAAATGAAGAGTCTATGATCCCTTCTTCCCCTGTTGTCAAGAAAACCTTCAAACCAATAAACACCTGAAGGTTAGATTCTTTCTTAAACATTTTAATCACAATAACATCGTTTTCACTCGTTAACCTTTCAACGATTCCCGTCTTGCACTTTTCCTTATAAACCTTAAGCCTTGGCAATATCATGGTGGCATAGCTCTTATCATCAAATCCTTTCAATAACGTCCCATGGAAAGCTAATCGGCATGTGTTGGTATATATATCTTTGTCAAGCTTTGAACCGATGACTACACATTTTGGTACTGCCAACAGTGGTTTATCAAACTCTAATAACGCAAACTGTTGCTGGGGAGCCTCTACATCGGTTTCATCTGATCTATCGACCTGTACTTGTGAAATGAGTTCATCCTGATATTTGTATTCTCGATCAAAATTAAAATCTGTTTCTTCTACACATCCTGAATCTTCTTTATCGTGGGTCTGTCGAGGTACTCCAAAAATAGTAACTTTAGCCATTACCGTCTCATATCCAAGGCTGATATGAAACCTTTCTTTGGTTTTGATAGAATCTTTGAAATATTTTATTTTCTTGACGGAGACGATGGCTGAAAATATCTTTGAAATGTAACCAGGCTGGCACAACATGCCTCGTTCAAGTGTCTTGGGGTCAAACTGAGTCACACAAATTCCAACTCTGTCGCCCTGAAATGCCCTCACCACAGGCTGACGGAACATTTGCATTGATTTGACCTTTTTAGTCACTTGAAGTTGAGGAATCTCGATCACCTGAAAGAATAAAGCAACAAAACAACTTCACAAAGTTATAATTTATTATATAGAAGGCTCATTCTTCATATACAAAACAGCCTCTACCTTTCAGCCTTGCCACCAGAGCAAATACTATTATCTTTTTTCCAATTAGGTATTCAATATTTATATTTTATAAAGAATAACCAGGACCAAAGATTTTAGAACTTTATTTTTACTCCTACAACAGTTGGCACAATGTTTCTAATAGTTTCTTTTTTTAATTCAAAGTGGAGTTATTTAGTGTTTTTGTAAGGTGTATTTCCTCTTCTCTTTTTGTTTAGTAAAGGCAACAATGCCAAAATATTACTTATTTGTGTTAAAATTTGTGTTTGACTATTTCTACTATAGAAGACAGAAGAAAGGAAGATGTCAGCTTTGTGAAATGGATTCTTCACACATTATTGCTCCTTCCCTAGGAAGATTTACAATTATTGGGTTATTTTTCCTTTATCTTTGTTTTTATCAATTTCCATTATTATTAAATTAATTAGCCATTGGGCCACCTCATTGTTAAATAATTCATTATTCTGGAAATTACTGTGCTATTATTATTCCTATCATCAATTATTAGTATTGTTTTAATAAATATCTTGATGAGATTTATAGTAAGAACGTGGTAGAACAAGCTTTTAGTATTTTTTTGCAAACAACAATGATAACATTTTACTATATTATTGTTCTTTTGTAGGTACAGTAGAGTCCTGATCATCTGACCTAAATGAGACTGAAAGGTGGTCAAATAACCAAAATGTTGAATAATACACAAACAAGAAATGGGATTGGAAATAAACAAATCAAAGTTATTATTATTATTATTATTATTATCACCGCGTCTTACTACCCGTTCAGGTTATACGCACTTACGCTAATGTTTAATGGTAGGGTGATTGTGAGATGAAATGAAGGACCTACAGTTTAACGTGGAATCCAAACCACGGTGGAGGCCTGGCATTCCCCACTTTCACAAGATGTCTTGTCAGAGGTGAAGGAAGGGTTTGGTAATCAGATAAATCTGTGCCGGGACCGAGGATTGAACCCCGGCCGCCAGCATAGAAGTCTGACACCTTACCCCTAGACCACCAGGTTACCAAATCAAAGTTAAATGGAAGTGCAGAACAAGTATGGAATAAGGTTTATTAGTAATTACTCTATAGTGTAAATCATGCAATAAATTACAAAACTATTATTTTAGTCATGTATACCGAACAACCAACACCTTAGCTCAGTCAGAAGCGTGTCTACCTACTGAGCTAAGAGTCCCGGGTTTGATTCCTGGCATGGCCAAAAATTTATCATTGGTGAAATGTGGGTTTACCCTCTCACATTGATAAATTAAAGGCCAGGAACTGCATGTTGTGCCTGTCCTAGTCCTAAGTTAGATTATAAGGCATATGAAGCTATGACATGCCTAGCAAGCCAGTAGTGGAAAATATATATGACTTGAATAAAATATCGACCCAGACCACAGGCTGGAAACAGTAATGAATGTTAAGTATAGATGGATATTTCAAATAAACAGAATGTCAAGTAATTGGTACTCTACTGTATTAATATTATCTATAAAAAGTGGCATTGGCAAGCACATGACTTGACGAATGAATATGTTAAAGTAGACCTAGTAACTTTTCTATATGTCAGATATGGTTCATTTGATAATTGTGTAGGCTACATGATCAAACCTATTTAAAAGTAACAAAATGGAGTTACTCTTTTTAATTTGTAGAAATCGTTGTTTTCTAATTAATAGAGAGTTTGGTCATATTATTTTTAACATTCAATATTTATGTGTGGCATTTATCAGTAATAGTAAGCTTTAATACCAATATGAATAAATAAATTTAAAAATTGAGGGTACTTTTAATCTTATGTAGCAAACACAAAAATATGAATATGAGAAAGTTTGTAGGCCCTTTAATATATGATTATTAATGAAATAAATAAACAATTGAGGGGCTCTAAGTTCACGTTCTTGGAAAACAATAATTGTTTCTAGGCAAAAAGTTGATCCAGAAATCCATTTAAATAAATGTGCATTGATGTCGGTTTTCCTAAAATTTTAAACTATTAAAAACAGCACACTAGCCCTAAAATAACCCCCCTCTCCTCTTCTATCCTCCTTCTTGTGGAATAGTGGACCCCTGAAGATGAAATTTATATCACTATTTCCTACATCGTTAATGTTGACAGCTCCTTGTAGTATTGTACCCGTCATCACTGTGCCTTGACCACGAATAGCGAAACAGTGATCCACCGCAAGCAAGAAAGGAGAAGAAACATGGCGCTTGGGAATGAAGGCAAACTTGCGGAGAGTTTCAATGAGCTCTGGAATACCTGCAAACAAAACTGTAATACTTCTAATACACACACAAACAAAGTTACGTTAATAATAGTAATTGTTGCAAAGGGCAAGATAAGCTTGATTGCATTGTTACTATTATAATCATTGTTCCTTCCCTCTAACTATCCATTAGAACAGTGCTTCCCAGGATTTCGAGGGTTACGCAACATGCCAATGAGTTGTTTTTATAAGCAATGTGTCTTACTACCCGTTCGAATTTATCCATATTATGTACAAATTACAATAATGTGTTAGGGGTAGGGTTGAATTTAGAGGAAGTGTGTGTGGAGGGAGAGTAGATAACCATTTAGGAAAAACCACCCTCAGTACAACCGACCGAGATTCCAACTTCAATCTCCCTGTGATCAGCAGTCCAACCTATTGTGAGAATGATGCCTAAGACTATGCATTGATCAAAGCGGGTTATTGAATTTTATTAAAAATTAAAAATAAAGTTTTTGATAGGTTAATAGTAAGTCTGATGAACAAATTAATAGGGATGTGCAAAATGTTGGTAAACACTGGATTAGATGAACCACACACACAATGGAGTTGTGGACGAATGTTTTTGATTTTGTATTAAGCTACACGTTTGATATTGAATTGGAGGAAACCATTTATTATTATAGTTCCTTCAAGCCTGGCTTGCTCTGATTACAAACTATGAATCACCATTGAGTTTAGTGCTATATTGATTCATTTAAATTAGTTGAAAACTAACATTTGAACATGAGAATTGAGCATAGGACCTATGACTTGGCCCACCAATGATCTACCACTGAGCTATCCAGGATCATATTTCACTCAGAGCTTAAGGCTGAATCCATATAAACAGTGCTATAACTATTCCAATGATTTGAGATCTGGGTGTTGATATTCATTTATTACAATAATTTATGTTTGCACATTGCTTTCAAGAATATAAACAGAAAAAAATGTTGTCTGCAAGTCCTCGGAATTACCTACAGATGATCCTCTCGTAGGATCGTCCAGACCTCCTGGACTTGCTGCAATGCTCACAATTGGAGAATCTTTGAAAATAGAGTTGGCCAAAGTTAATTTCATCTTCTTGCTCATCTGAAACAAATTAATTATTGTGATATTTATTTATAAATGAATGTAGAGTAGACAAAAGTGGTTCATTTTTTGTTATAATCTTTTTAATTATTCTTCTGTTACAAATTCCTCCTCGTACCCACTTTGGTGGCTGCCTGGTCTAACGTGCTATCCTCGGTTAGACTAAACTGCTTAAGACTGAGATATTGAGGTTCAATCCTAGTCCGGTGCACTGAGGGTGGTTTTCCCTAAATAGTTTTCCAATCTCCCTCCACGCAAATGCGGGTGCTTTCATATCAATTAAACCTTCCTAATCCCTAGCCCATTAGTGTAATTAGTACAAAGGTGTACAACTCAAACGGGTAGTAAGACGCGGTGCTAAAGAAAAATAGTCCTTCGTAAGTGTAGGTACCTATATGAGTTAAAATAGGATAGCTTGTACCAGTAAAAATAATTGAGAATAAAAAATATACCTTTTCAATTAACACTGCACGCTTCATCTCAGGTAGCAAGTCAACTTTATTTAAAACTACCACCATTTTCTGACATGTGATTTCTCCAATCACTAAACATTCGGCTGTCTGAGTTTGCATTCCTTTGACAACATCAATCACCAGTATCATCATGTCTATTATTTGTGATCCTGTCAACATTAACAACACTTATAAAACATAAAAAAGCATTAACAAACAGCCTTAAAACAAAATAAAACTTGTGTTAAATAGTGTTAAATGGTGAATTTTGAACATGAAACTATCCTAATTTGTAGACAAAAACATGTGTGCTGCTTATGTGTTTAAAACAGGACTGTGGAGTCAAAGTTGGTGTCGGTAAAAATATACCGACCCCGGCACCAAAATAAAAACTTATAATATTATAATAATGTATGGTAACAATATTATTTTAAATTTATACTTTTTTATTCTTTATGACCATTATTTGTAATTTGGATTGACAAATTTATTTAAATGTATCTTATATATTCATAATGCCAAAGAAGCTTCCCATGAAGTCATCTTTATTGGAGTATTTTACTGCAGTAAATTTGTTATATTACTAATTAAAATACTTTAGACATTTCTGAAGGAGTCAGACGGTAGAAAAATAGAGGAGTCGAAGGCTTGGCAAAATGACTCCACAGTCCTAGTTTGAAGTGTTTGAAGTGTTCTACTTAATTACCTTCAGAGTTATTAAGGGACCATGATTTGAGCTATAGCTATTGGTTTTAATGGTTAAAACCTAGGTTGGTTTGCAATGTTTCAATTAAGGGTTTATGTTGTGCAAGCTAATAATGACCAACTGTTTATTTCATACATAGGTTGATACTACCATAGTTTAAAAAAGTGAGTAGGCCCTAAGTGGCCTAAAAAGTTCAAATACTAAAGAAATTATTTAGTCATAAGCCCCTAACTATAGCTAATCCTTGATATTTTTGTACTGGACTAATGATTGCCGGAGTTGCTTAAAAACCTATTGTTACATATGTTTATTAAAGGTATTTTTAATTTTGGTTTTCAATTAAAGCCTATATTTAAATTTGCTAAAATAGGCCTATTACATCATTAAAATTCGATAGCAATGGTATTCAAACTGAGTGGGTAAAGCAGACCCCAAAGGATATGTGAAAACTTCTTAAGGGGCATGTAAAATTAAAAATAGGCTTTTATATTCATATCCTAAAGTCTACATCTAAAATATCATAGCTTGCATTATGTACTTTAAGTTTAGGGGTATAAAAGTGACGAGAAATTATATCTGGGAGTACGTGAACAAAATTTTACCTACCAGTGCCTTGTGATATTAATGATCAAAAATTTAATTGTGTGTCTACAAGGCCTAAGTTCTAAAGATGTTATTTTCCCCATTTGAGTCAAAGTCATTTGAGATATTGTGTGTTAATGATGGATTAAATAGCAAAGCTATTATTTTTGTTAGTTACAATTATAGCCGCATCTAAATATCATATTATTTAAATTTAAGAATTACACCTGGACAGGGAAATCAAACCCAGGACTTTTGATTTAGTCCGCCAATGCTCTGACAACTGAGCAATCTAGGAATTGTCTTGTGCCCGGTGTCATTCTTTACTCATATTTTAGAGCAGAGTCCGTGATGGACATGGGGAAATTGTCAGCTATATATGGATCAATTAAGATCACGAGCTATCTGATAACACAGTCATCTTCAACTTGAGAGGACTTTATGGCACCAATAGTACAATCAGGGGCTATAAGGGCCATGACCCACCAACACATTTTGAACATAAAAAAAAAAAAATTTGTTTTATTTTATAATATATTTTGTTAAAAACATAAATATGAAGTGGAGCACTATTCTCTACACACAGTGAATTATTCAATTCGTTATACAGTATTCCAGTCCCAAGAGGATTCATTACTTGCTCCAATCATCACACGACTGTACCAGCACTCGAGACTCCAATGGTTAAATGGGGAAGCTGACATGGGCCAGCCCCTCTCAGATAAGCCTTGTCGTCCAGTGAGAGATATCTCTCAAGGTCATTCCACTGCGAGCGAAACAGTAGCTCGTGGGGTCAGTCTGAATGAGCCCATGATTCGATAAAGATGGTTTTAATTTTGTTTTAGCGTGTATTTTATATGTGTTAAGACCTAATAAGTAAGGTGACGAGTAAAAGTAAAGTAAAGTAGATTCTTTATTAAAAACTTCGTTGTTTCACTAAAACTGCAAGAAAAACTTGAAATTAAACAGTTAGAAGCATATCAGGCTGGTAAATTTACATTTATGCAGGTGGATGGCAGGTGAATGGTTTGGTAAACAATAATTGTGGCTAACTATTATTAAAGAAAAACAGAGCTTAATTTGTTTTTATTGTTTATTATTTGATTTGTACAAGTAATGTAATCAATTGTTAAGTTTATTTCAAAAGCTGTATTAGTAGTATTTAATTCTTTCTGTTTGTAAATTTTAGTGATTTTTAAAAATAAGAAAACTTAAATGAATTCAATATGTTAACACGTGGTGAGAAAAATCATTAGGCCTACAGGTAAGCTTTGACCTGGCCCCACCACAAATAAATATCATGCCACCACCGAGCACAATATCATTATGGATTAAAATGACAAGTGTTCAGGTGACATTTTTCAATGTAAATAATAATAATAATATACTTAGCACCTGGCTTACTAGTACTACCCGTTCGTGTTATACGCTTAAGTGCTAATTACACTAATGGGTTAGAATTGGTAAGATTGAATAGAGAGGAAGTGTACCCGAATTTGAGTGGAAGTAGAGTGGTAAACAATTTAGGAAACACCACACCAGTACACCCGAGCGAGATTCGAACCTTGATCTCCCAATCCTCAAAGTCTCTTGCTCACACGAATAGCTAGCGCATTAACAAACTCACACACTGAGGAGAGGTTTTTCTTTTTCAATGTAAAGAATATATTTAGGTGCGGATATGACCGTAACTAACAAATATAATAGATTAGCTATTTATCCATAATCTTATATTTTGCTTTATTAAATTATGAACCATTCCTATCCAATCTAGCCCTACTAATAAAATGGAACAGTTTTACCTCCTATTATGGTTCGTATTAATGAAGCGTGTCCTGGACAATCTACCAGTGTGAATTGCATATTTTTTCTTTCATCTAAATCCTTTAAATGATTAGGCATTTTAACCAAAAGTGAGCTGAAGCCCAAATCTAGTGTGATACCTCGTTCTTGAGACTGTGGATTTTTGTCAAATGACGCTGTGCTCGCTGTTGTGCTTAGAGCCTTGGCGAGAGATGTTTTGCCACTATCAACATGACCTAATATCCCTATATTTAAATTTAATATATGGTTTTCTAAAACTTGAGCCATGATTATGAATTGCAAGTTTTGATTTTGCAAGTGGGCTTGTCCCTAGATTAATATAAATTGTGAAGTAGACTGATTACATTCTAGGGAATTCATGCCCTTATGGCTTAATAGCCGAGATTTTCTAGTTAAAATGAACAAAGTAAAACAAAAAATATTAGAAAATATTAAATTTGTTGTACAGTTCAATTATTTCAAAAATCATTATTGTTACTTTTTATTATAAATATGACCATTACCAACGCAACGCATAGATCTATTATTTCCCTAAACCTAGATCAAAATAAATACCTAACGGAATTTGTGCATAGTCAACACGGAGGTCGTCGATATTGTGTCGATATTTAACATCGGTGGAGAACGAAAGTGTATATCCAAGCTTTAAGAGGCATGAGATATGATAATGTTTTGACATAAGTGGATTAAGGAGACGAATACAATGTCCACTCGGCAATAAAGGAATTACATTCAAATAGTTGAAAATTCTCAAACTAGTGCCGTAAGTTTAAAATCGGGACGTTCACTATCATCATCTAATAACCAATTATGAATAAAGCTAAATATAGTGTGGGGGGCGTGTTGCTGTCAATCCTAAAGGACAAGTTTTAGCCAATGTTCCCAAAGTAGCGAGTGCAAAAAAAAGTCAAATTGGGACAGTTGTTTCAAATGACAGTAGGGAAATCGCTATAGAAAATGTGTTCGTTTCTTTAAGTAAAGGGCCATACAGATTAACATTGTGTATTAATTCATCGGAATAAAATATTTAAACTCTTCACCCAATGAAAATAGAAAATGACCTTTAACTCAAGCATTAAAAATGTAGCGAGTATTTCTCTGGCAGGGGAAAATCAGATTGTTGTGGAATTAATTATTATGTGTGTGAAGGAAGTTAATTCACTTATGGTGGCTAGGGAAATTCACGCTCTTTTGAAGGTTTAAGTTGACAGCGTGGGTTTAAATGAGCATGGATTGGAGTTATCCATAATATTCCCATTGTGTAACCCCGTTCCCATTCTAAATAATAACACGGTATTAACAAGAGGAAGTATTTTATTTCACAGCAAAAAAATAATACATGTACAAAGCTTAGTGGAGTGATGGCAAGTTGCTAGTGCTTTGTTAGGACTGAATATTGACGCCAACTTATCGCCTGATATGGACTCCTTGGCAAATTAATAGCTAACAATGCCCAAACAGTATTAAGTAGAACCCCAAGTATTCTAATATAGAACACAAGATGTCAACAATGACACCCAACTTGAATCCTATCGAAACTTTAGTGACTTGACAAACGACAATAACGAGACCATATTATCCTGATCAGGCGTCGTCCAAACTCTGTTTAGATCCAAGTAGTTAAAGAATAAATACTCAATTTAATTTGTAACGGTATTATGTGGCTTAATGAGATCCCAATATACAATAAGAGAGATCAATAATAGATCATACACTAATATTATATATAGATAAATGTTTATATTGAATGAATTTACAAATTGCCTAACTGGTGAGATGTTTGACAATACTGAATTAAAGTTACATATATATCAAATTTATCTATCTCAAAAACAATCAGTAAACTAAACATTAACTTGCTGGCTCCAAGCCTCGAACCATGTGACCATAAACAATACAATCAAAGATGCCTATAATAGCAATACGCCCCGACTAACTCACAGATTGGGTAAAATATTGAAGTTAACCTAACATTAACCTAGAAAAATTGCAGTTTAAATCTGAGTCCTAATATAATGTCCTACAATCACATGATAAATAATAAAGCAGACCCTTAATTATTGATATAAGATAACCTATGGCGTCTTCTCACAATCAACATGGTCATAGCCCAAAAAAAGTTTAAAACTCTTACATAATCAAAACAAAACTTCCTAAGCTCGGGTAAAAAGAACCACAAGAGACAACAAATTTTAACATGGCTTAATACTAGCCAAAATACCTCAAAGTTATATAATTTAAATTTAGTGAGTCCATAGTTAATAATTTTGAATTACAGAACTAATTATGTCGAATATAATTTTGAAAAGTAAATCATGTATAATATATCCCTCAAACAAATAATTGTGACTGAATCGAACAAGTACGTCGAAAATTAATTTTGAAAAATAAGAAATATACCCTTGTATCTAGAGAGACGTTGCCTACCTTGGCTGAAGGCAGTGATACAATGAGTACCAATAATAATCAAACAAGTGGTTATACAGCCCAGAAAAATCATCGTCATGTGCTTAGAGAGAATGAGAGTGAAGGGGGAGGGGGTACGGGAAGAAAAACAATAGTGGGTAGAGTAGTTCATTGAGCGACCAACATTTGTTTTCTTGGGCGCGGCCTTCCTTCACAAGCGGAGGTGTCGGTTCATTCCTCACTTCAGTCTACGATGTCGTGAGTGAGAGTGTGGAGGTGGCGGCTCGGCGATTACAAGTTTGTATACACAATATGGGACAAAGGATGAGTTTAACATCACTTCATTTTAACGTTACGTGTAACTCGTTACAATTGAATTCTTAGATGAGTTATATTAAGGGATAGTTTGAGAGAGAAAGTGAGATTTCAGTGTTACTGATACACCGTTTCAATAGGCTCAATCCTGATACACCTGACCCAGTGACGCATTGTCACAATTATTTACGTTTTGCTCATCTCGCTGTCAATTGTCATATGGGGACATAGGTGCGCAAAGTGTGGAGGTGACAATATCTTAGAAGAATATCCTTAGGGAACTCCAAATTGAGCTAATTGTGTGTGGGGCGAGGGGGGCTCATTTTGCCACCAACCGAGTATGTCCCGATTGGATGTAACAAAGTCATATTAGATAGACAATAGCTAGTCGCAATTTATCGTATCGAGAGATGGGATGCTGATAGATGTTACTTCACAGTTCTTTGTTTTTATGTCACATCCCATTCAAAGTTGCTGTGGTTAGCCAGCGACTTTGCCTTTTCCCTCTAGTTCTTATATTTCTCGTCGCTTCTTATTCGTACCCATTCTTTTTTGGTTCTTTTTATCAGGCACCCCATTACCATAAAATATAAATTTTGGGATTGAAACTGCTGCAAAAGGAAGTATGCTATACCCAGTATGAGAACCATTGCATAGAGATTTAGGATGCTGACACTTTAGACTCTGTCTTTCGTATATATATCGAGCACAACCTAAAATCGCTTGGTTTTTTTTTTTTACTCACTGCATTATGCCAATAAAACCACCGTTTAAGAACTAACCATCCTAAGCTCAAAAGTGGTTGTTCAGTTTTCTTAGAGCTTCCAAAAATGACTCAAGTCGTGGAAAGCTGTTTGATATGAAACCGTGAATCGTTTGAAGGGTAGAAAAATGTCTTAAGCTTCCTCAACAACTTCCAGCGAATGCACTAGCACTAGATTGAAACGGTGAGAATGGCAGTGAAAGTACGAAGCACAATGTGCATAATCTTTCACACTAGCTTGGACCCCACTTTCTCTACCACTTGGCACCAATATATATAAAAAAAAGGGAAAAGAGTGCATTTGTAATATTTTCTGCACTGCAATATTTTAGATAAACCTATTGCTCTCTCTTTAATTATCCGACCCTTGCAGCCAAAATAACTAGAACTATCAACCATGATTGAATAAAGGCCGGATTCTTACTTTTTTTTAACGATACTCTTATAATTCAGGAAGAAAACACGTGTATCAAATTATCCTTGGACTCTGGAGCGCTGTAATGACCATATTGACGACTAATTCTTTCTTTAAGTTTAAGATTATCTTCACAGAGTGTTTCTATCATTTCCAAAAAATTCCTTTTATTCACAGAGTCCTTCGACTCGTCATGGCCCCTGAATTCCAAGCCTTGCCGAACTTGAAAACTGACCACTTTCAGGAGTGTCTTCACACACGCACACACATATTTTTTTCGACCATGTGTGTAATATTGGAATTTAAATGTGTAATTTTAATTTTTCAAGTTATTTATGTCACTAATATTGCCACTGCTGTCAGTGATAGTATACGGGAACTAGGATTTACGAGTGTAACTTTAATACAAAAAACATTACTAAGAATTCTGTATTGTCTTGTAAGGTATTGTCAAACAATCTAGGTATGTGAAGAATAGATTAATAAAGTAGGAATACATTTTAAATATATATACTCACACACAAATAATGTACGGTTCAGCAAATGAGTTTGGATCAAGAAATTTTAGCCCAACGTTTCCAAAATCAAGGGTTATTACCTATTTGTCACATCACAAGATGATTTTTTTGGGGGGTGACGGTCAAAGCTACTCATTCTATTGCATTATGTGTAAGTTCATGGCTACCACCAGGGCCCCTAGTTTTGAAACCTGCGGGTAGACTCGCTACCGAATGAACTCGCCAGTTGCTGTCTCGCTAGTCGGAGGCTGAATGCTAAAAGTGCTAGTCTTGAAATGCTTCTTTCGTGCTGCGAGTTGATCTACTATCGAATACGGCTTACTCGCTAGCGACTGAATTTTAAATCTGACAACACTGTAAAACCATGACGTGTCAAAGGGTTGGGGCGATGGTATGCCACAACACGTCATTATACAAGATACGTAACTGAAAGTAAACATTATTATTGTATTGATTACATCATATACAACGGTTAGTTTAGTTTCATTGGGAAACCATCTTCCAATTGTATACATCTAAACGTGTTAACTCAAAATTTTCTCAAAGTTATATAAGTAAAATAAAAAACCGCCTCTATGGAACAATCCAATTTAGCACACTTGGTAGCGCGCTTGACCCGAATTCGTACTCCCACGAGTTCAATCCCAACCTAGGTAAAATATTTTAATTTTTATCTGAATTTAAATCACGTTTTCGTAATTAGAATTCAGTAATATATTTTTTTATTTTCGCAACTATTTTTAAAACATAAATATACCCTAAAAAATTTTACTATGCGAATAATAATTAGCTTACTTAGCCTTATTTTAAAATGTGTACAAGCCTTATTTTAGAATGTGTACAATTTTATGTCATAAAACCCATTATTTAATTTTTAAATAATCACCTACATACAAAATTTCAAAATTAATGTAGGCCTAGCTTTTTTAATTTATTTTTAACGACTGTTATGTTAGTCTACTTAGGCTCAAATACCTTGTGTATTTCTATAAAATATATTTAAAACATATTATATGCTTACTAATACGATCATTTAAAATTAAAGTTTAAAGTCTGATAAATTTAAAAAAAAAATTTTTTTTTAAGGATTTGAACACGCGAACCTTAGATCACGAGACGGTCACGTTACCGACTCACCCAAATTGACCATTGAGGAAATTGAAAAAATTAGAATATATAGTTTGGTTTTCACCCAAACAAATATTTGTATTGAAGGATTGTATAAAGTGTACAAAGCAATCATATTCTTTTCTTCTGTAAACCTATTTTGTACAGTGATAGGTTTATTTCAACAAAATCACTCTCGGAAAGCTGCAACCGAAGAGGGGGATGGCATCCATTTTGTTATTTTATTGCCTATTCGATAGACAAGGCCTGTCTCGCACGGTGTGAGGCTGGCGAGTAGAATCCGCTCGCTATTCGATCGTGTGACGTCAGTTTTCGCAGCGCTGAAGTTTCAAAACTAGGTATTTGCGAGATTACAAGCGAGTATCGAGTAATCCGCTAGCGACTCGCTACTCGCAAGTTTCAAAACTAAAGCCCCAGGTCCGGATTAAGATTTTGTGGACCTCATTTTGTGCTATAGGTACTGTAATACCCCCCAGTCATATTTTCAAAAGGGAAAAAAATCATACAATATATCATATGTTTACAATAGGTACCGCGGCAGTCCCTTATCTAAAGATTTGAGTTATTACAAAATAATCGAACCAAGTGTAGCAATTTGTCGGTCAAAAATCATACCATTCATTAAATCCTTTTGGCTATTCTGTTTGTTATCTTTGGTTCTGGCCGGAGAAAGTGTCAATTATTTCAAGTTAGCGTTACCAGCGCTATCTGCATTTCAGAATGCTGGTTGACAATTGAGTTTTTTTCCTTCTTCATAAAACCTGATTCGATCTGTGCCTGATTACGAGCGGCTAGTTTAAAATGCGGTATATCTGATCTTGAGTAATTTTATTAAATTAACTACTGTGTATATAAATTAGTAAAACTATCCAACCAGTTGACCAACAACCTGTTGTTTGAGTGGTAGTTCCAAATATCTTTGTGTTTATGCTTCTAAATAGAACAACTTTGAATATGTTGTGAAAGGGGCAGATTTAGAACATTTTTTTAATACCATTTTAGGCTTCTGTTTATTTTCTCAAAAGTGGTTAGGTAGTAATCCTAGAACATTGCCGGTTTAAATACTATAATACACGTTAATGTTGAGTATTAACTTATTAAGTGATTTTAAAAGGAGGCCTAGTCGTCCAGTGATAAATATTTATTAATTTTGTTTGTAGAAATTCAAGATATTTTTAACAACCAGAAAGACTTATGAAGAAGAATTTTGGTAAGTTTAGCTTAACTTATCTATAATCATTACAGCTCTGCATTTACAGAATGCATTTTTTTTTAGATTTTATGCAAATATTTTTTTTCTTGTTGTTCATCATGGTAGGGGAGCAATATATACATTTAACTTTAATTTTAGAAATTGAAAAACATCAATGCCTGCACAATATATTAACTTGCCAAATACTCTCATAAAGACATAACTGAAAAAGTTTAGTGAAATTGCCACAAAAACAGATTTAACAAATAAGCATACTCAATTTTTACAGTAAGTAATTATATTGCCATGGAAGTGACACATTTGGTTGGATGAAATAATTAATTAAATAATTGAGATGACCTTTGGCCCACAACATTGATCTCTTCTTTTATATTAAACACGCAAGTTCTATTGCTTATGTGAGTTTGTAAGTTGGCATTGAGTACTGAACACCTTTTTTTCTAACAAAGCTATGCAGCATAGAAACACCTTTTATAATGTTATAGTTGCATAGTTTAAACAACAAATAGGTGTTAAAGAGTACTTGAAACTTCTGAGTCATCATATCGAAACTGCATTCTATAATAGCCTATTCCTTCCTCTACTTGGTCTGTAAATGTATTTTTTTATATTGTCGAGTGTTGCCACAGGATAGGTTCACATTAAATACTGTTTTAAAAACAATACATTATCTCTCACCAAAAAAATTAGGTTCTTGCTTAGTGTGGTCATAAAGCAAAGAAAATTTCACAGGTGTATTAAGACCGTCTATTTATAATTATGACTCAAAAGTGGAAGCTTGAAATATTCCACCATCACTGTAGCGACCTGCGTAACCTGACATTGAATTATATTGCTCGTAGTTATAGTTGGTTGATCCAGAACTGGGCAATTTTTGTATTCTTATGTGTTCGTTGTCTATGTCTCCCAAGCAATTTGGTATATTTCCACAACTCATTAAATCGTTTTGATATATCTTTAAATTTTTGATAAGGAGCTTTTGTGTGAATATCATATTGCTGATGTTTCTGCTATTATATCCAATACAGTAGGATTTCCTCTCACAAAATACAATGCCACAGACATGAACACGCATCCTGTAGCAAGGTACCTGAAACTGTACTCTTTGTATGAAAGACCTTGGATATAAACACAGTTAGTTAGTAAAATATGTTACCTGGTAGGTGCTAGTTTCGCTTACTACCAAGCAACAAACTGGTGCAAATAAATGAGCACAAGCCAAAATATGCATAAACATATTTATTAAACAACAAAGCTATACACTCAGTAGTGGTTATGGCTACGATAAGAAGTTACTGCAATATACAGAAGGAAATACAGCCCTACATCATGTACATGAGGGTGTTAACCCAAGACCAAAATAAAAACAATGAAATATATAATGTGAAAGACAGAGCACTCAAATATTAAAAGCCAGAAATGCGAATACATGTTGTGGACCCAGAAGATAAACTCTTGATTAAATGCATAAATATAGAGAATGTTTGCTACAGATACGTCGGTCAGAATGGGCCCTTTTGAGTGTCAACCTCGACTTATCAAACTTTAGCAATGGGAAACAGGATTAAATCCTGTTTAAGCACACAATGGTTTAAGGTTGGCAAGAAGTGCCAACTTCATTTTAGGGGAGAAACCCCAAGTAAAAGATTTAACACATAAAAGTGACAAAGACCCTTTTGGGGGTCAACTTCAATTTATCAAACTCTAACAATGAGAAATCCAGGAAGTATCACGTCGTTGGTCCAAAATTAAGATGAGGCCTGCTTATATTCCTCAAGTGTGCCCACAGCCCTAGCTAATGAAATCACAGAGACGGAAAAGTTCCCAGAGTTAAGGGGGCTCTATAGTTTTTTTGGTTCTGAAAACTTTCTTCCATAGTCACTCAGCATCCAGGAATTAGCGTATTGGTGGTTTCTAGTAGACCAATCGGTGACAACCTTTTTGATGTTGGCATCACTGGCGGTGACCAGGTGAACCTCTCTTAGCACGACTTGTTCATGAGTGTGGGCAAAGAAAAAGCCCCGGCTCCCAAAGCCGGCCGGCTGCAAGTAGGTTTCTTGGAATGATACTATTGAATAATAATCACAACTAATGTTTCTGTGAGTTTCTTTATTTTTCTTTGCACTCTGCATTCCTAGTTTCTAAGGTATATTAAAATTGTTATTGCATGAGTGTTTAGGGTTACTTTCCAGATAATCTTATGATTCTGTCTACCCTGTAAGAAAGTTAATATATTATTTTATATCTTGAGTGCTTCCACCAGTAGGGTTTCCCATTTGATATTCCCCAAATTTCAACTATTCGTAACTCAACCAATGTGAAATGATCTCAAGCAATAAGTCTTGAGGGGGTCCATCCACTCAAAATGTAATATCTCAAAGCGTTTTAGATCAAGACTGCGTGTGGATTAAGTATTTTATTGACTCACAATTCAAGAACTATATAAAATATTCACAGTGAATAAGCTGCTTTCACAAATTTATGATGATATGGTTTGGCAACTTATTTAAAGACAAACCAAGAAAAAACCAATGGCAGGAAGGACCAGCTTGTTGAACTGCACTATTTTTCTGTAGTATGTATGGTGCAAAGAAACTTATTTTCTTCTCAAGTAGCCTACCCTGTAAGTTAAAATAAATTACTAAATCATGACAACGCTATTCAAATGGGGTCTAACACCTTAACCCTAGACCACCAGGTCAGCCATCCCATATTAATTAAGCCAATAAATAATAATGTATTAACTAAACAAAGTATTTAAACAGGAAGGTTATTTTCTTTACATGAGAAAAGCAAAAAAGTTTTTTTTCTTCTGAATATTGGGTCTAGTTAATCTTACAGAAAGTTAGTTTTAGAGTATGAGAAATTAGTATGTATAACATAAAACCAACTCGAATGGTAATTATCTCAAAAATTCATCTTGAATATGACTTATTTTAATTCAGGAATACAAAAATATTTGATCAACATTTTAGACCTTTTGTGTAAGATATACTGGAGTACAAGAGCTTTCAACATTACCTTTATGGCAAAGCTTATAATACATACACAGTGTGTAGACATCTGTGAAGCAGGTTTTTTTAGTTCGGTTCGAATCAAGGCAAATATTAGTGAATTTTAAATAAAAAGAGATTCATATTATAAAAAAAACCTATTAGATTGGAGTTTTTTTTAATGATAGTTGTGGTTTTGGGTTTCCTTCTGTTCGGTGATTTATGATTTTTATTGCACATGTCAAAGAGGATTTTGAGTTAGGAAGAACATATTATCTTCTTTCCATTTCTTTTACAAGTGATGGTAAATTCCCCCTATATCTTCCCACCCCTAAATCTGACAATTTTTAAATTTCCAAATATTTGGTGAATTTGATTTTTTGTAGATATTAAATGCAATTTGTTTTCTGAACCGCACCCAGTTAGCCAAGAATGCTAAGAATGAATGTTTGTTTTTTATAAAAATGCTTAATGAAGCCATCCTTTTTTTTTCTAATGTGGTTAATGAGGAATTTATCTTCCAATAGGGTCTTCTAAACTTCTTTTGTAGAAGGATGTACACTATAAATAACACACATGAACTTATTACTATTGCTACTCACTCCATTCTTTGTTATTAATTATACACAAATAAAACAAACTTTTGTTTGTTAGCTTTCACTGATACACACATCAAAACAAAAGCAAATGTTGCAACAATCTCCTCCACAAAAGATATGTAGGCACTAGTTCAGTAACTTCTAAATTTTCGATATTTCCCCTTCCATTCACAACACCCATTAATCCTATTCCCAACCCATTATATGGTATGAAAGCCGAAAAAATCTAGACTCAAATACTATGCGATGGATGTGTGCCTGTCTTGAATGCATGTTATAGTCACCGTCATGTGTGGCATTTTTCCCCCAAAAATATTGAGGCTTGAATTAAATTTAAATGATTACCAGAATATTTTTACAAATATATATTCCCTCCCACATAGCCTAGCCATTAGAGCCGAAAGAATTTTCTCTGGCCAGAATGACCTTTTACAATACAATAAAAAAAACTGCACCATGCTTTTATGAACATCGGTTACCCCAAAGCACTGGTGTGTAGTCAAATAGACAGAGCTCATCATCCCTCTGGTCATCACATACCACCCTGGACGCCACAAACTCAACAATCTCTTGAAAACAGGTTTCCCCAATCTGCAATCCTCCACCACTTCAAGGAGCCTCCAAAAGTAACCTATAAACACAATTACTTCTAAAACCCAAACTGCCGGACCTCACTATTCAACCTGAACCTAAACAAATATCAGGTTAATTTCCCTATAACCGTACCCCTGCAAAACCTGCACCATACATAAACCAAAAATTCATTCTCCGCCAACATAACTAAAATAATTATCCATAAAGGTTACCATACTTGTGATTCTGAAAACCTCATCTACCAAATGGAATGCAACCAGTGCCAAGCACACACAATACATGGGTCAGAACACAAACACTAAGGAGCATGGTCATCGACATGACACAAAAATTAAAAATAAAGATAAGTTGTAGCATCACAAGCCTAAATCCATAATCTGGACTTTAATCACTGTTACACAACCAAGATGGTCAAATCCCTGAATAAAGAACTATGCAACCCTTCACAACTAAGGATATGGGAACTGGCTCATTAATTTATCAAATCCAGACAAGCCCCTTAGGTAATTCCTCTCCTTCCTACCAGCACACTTATTATTATTACATTCAATGTCACAATAACAATAATAATAATAATAATAATATATACAGTATATAACACAATTTTTTAGTTTTTCTATCCATCTTTTAATTCATAGTGCTGCCATCTGTACAGTGATATAACTGAAAAACAGTCAGCTGTGGACAGTCAACCTTGCAGTTCAACCAAGAGCATCAGTCCACTCTCTTGACCTGATGAAGCTATCTGTGACAGTGAAACCTTTCCCTTAAAAATGTGCTTGTGTTTTTAGTGTCCAATCTAAACAATTTCTACTCCAGTATCACCAAGGTAAGTGTGCTGGCTATCCCTCCTGATTCAAACCATGATTTAACCTAGTGCTCTATTCCAAATAACCTAAATCAAATATATAAAATATGAATCAATACCATTGAAGCTTTGCAGACCCATACTGTGTCATCAATTTTGGAGACACTAATAACTTTTTGGGTTAACAGTGTGTACCATGTGTTTTAAGGCATCAGAGTTGCATTAAACTGGATTGTTGGTGTGTGGGGTAAAGGTTTAAATCTGTACCCGAACAGTCTTCCCTACTATTACCATTAGTAAAGCTAGCCTTTCCTCCAGACTAGGGTAAAAAAATATTCTTTAATTTTTATACAAAAAATTTATTTGACCAGAAACATAAAATGTAATACAATAGGAATACACAATAAACTATACTATGCACTTTAATAAAATGATTAAAAAAAAAATACAAAAATTTGTAGCTAGCTTAGTTTTATTAATGTAAAAAATTTTAACTTTGAAAAATATAAATGAAACTTAATTTAACAAAAAAAAAAAAAATTCACATTCTATCACACCTAAAATATTATTATTAGGGGTAGGTGAAGTCTACTTGTTTAATATATGAAATATTTTCAAAGTTGAAACAAAATTAGAATATTTATTATGCTTTAAAATATTATATTATTTATATATCTTTATGCTCAAATTAAAATTACTTGGAAAATGTTTTATTGCATGATTTTTTTCACTCAATATTAATTTTTATTATGATAAATCCAACTATTACAACTTTCTAATTTGATTACTTAAATTATTTCATATGCATATTATTAATTTTTAACAGCTTAAAATGGCATTAAATGATAATAATGTATTTTAGCCATAAATTTTTATTTTTTAAGAAGCTTCATAATTGTTGAAGCTGGTGTTTGTTCTCAAACCAAGTGGAAGTTTCGCCTCCCCCCTCTATATATTATAAATAGGGGTAGTCCCTCAAAATCCTTATGGCTGAAAAAGGTGTTTTTATTAAAATATTGCTTTCAATTGAACTATCTATTATTTTTATGACTTATTACGATGTTTAGTAGTGGCTTAGCCAACATAATTTAATAAACTTAACAATCAGACCATTAATTTACCACTTAAGAGGAGATTAAAAGAAAAAAATTAGACATATGTGGGAAAGTTCATGTTTTCTAACATCCACGAGTAAAATAAAAATTTGTATTCCAACCTTTCACTAATTATAAACAATACAAAATAGAGCAATTAAAATTATATAAAGACATGCTCAATTCATGCTGATCAGTACATTCCCACAAAAAGATAAACCTATTTTCTGAACCAATAGATAAAAAATATTAACATTATTTACAGTCTTTTAAAAATTAGAAACTTTGTAAAAACAAAATGTTCAAATGAGCTTTACATGATTAAAAACAACTCTAATTTTACAAGCATAAAATGGTGTGTGACTCTAGTACTTTACTTGTAACTTTGAAAACGACGAGATTTGAAAGAATAAGATTACAGATTGTGTTTGTTGGGGAGAGGGGTAGTTTACCGGCTTCTACAAAGCTTGACCAGCTTTTTATTTTTTTAACTATAATCCTAAACGAGAGTATTGAAGATGGAAGTAGAGAGGATCTAATGAGAGGACAGCAGGGAGAGTTGTTCTGTTGTTGTGTAAGAGACATGCTATGGAGAAGAGAAGTGCTCTGGAAGTGTTGTACTTTGCACCCATTGTCACATACGCAGCAGAAACAGGGACTTTGAATGTAAGAGAGACTAGGAAAGTGGAGGCCATGGGAATAAAGTTCGTGAGGAGCATGTTAGCAGTCACAAGGAGAAACAATGTCAGGAAAAAGCAAGACGAGATGGTATGGGCATGTTGAGGAAGGAGAAGTAGAGGATGTCAATGAAAATGATGAAGGGAACATATAACAGAAAATGTGCAAGTGAGAGGAAGAGTGAAGAATTTTAATAAATTGACCCGGCCACAGGCTGGAAACAGTTGTGGTTATTGATGATGCTGCAATGTCCACTTTTTCAATTCAAACCAAAGCCAAATTGAATATTATGAGATATTCCTGGAACTTAATCAAAGTTTGAATATTTAAAAAAAATGTTGTGTGTTAGATAAAAAATTATAATTTGCATATCTATGTAAATTTAGGTAATAATAAAATTTACAAAATTCTATATTCTAAACATAATTTATTTTGTCACAAAATGTAATCATAATTATTTCATATTTTTTCAACACTAACACTAAAATGTTTGTTTTAATTTTAAATATTTTGATTTAGCAAAACTTTGTAATTGTCGAATCAGGAATTCTACTTTCAAATCAAAGTCAAAGTGAATGCATTTTCAGAGATTCTCACACCCCTAACATCATGAGTTTTTTGTTTGTTAAGTTGAAGCATCAAACAAGTGGTAATGGCAGTGTTCGGTGAGCAAGTCTTATTTTAAATATAAACAAAACAATATCTAGGTGTTTCATACAGACAAATCTTATTTTATAAAATAAACTGACACTGGCAAGATGTGATCAACATATTAAAAGTTGATGATATATTTAATGAAAGTTAATTATAAAAATAGTAATTATAATTTTCAACTCTTTATTTTAAGTTGAGTCAACATTGAGAAAGTGAACAACTTTACCTCTTATATTTAAAAAAATAACATGCACAATGCTTCCTGAGTATGAGTAATCATAAGAATCATAAACTCATAGAAAAAAAAACTACAAGTTCAATTTGTACTCAATTTCGGTATCACACTCAGAATTATCCCAAATCTAACTTGCAACACATTTATCTAGTGATCATATTACCAAGTAACAGCAAAATACATATATATATATATATCAAAAAAAGTTACAACAATTGAGGCAAGTTACAAAAAAGAGATTGTCCCTCACATTGATTATAAACCCAGTCGTCAATGTTTGCTGTCAGTGACGACACTCCTCAGTGTGTTCAGATCCTTCTTCAGGTTGGAGACATCTTGCAAGAGGACCTCTTGGAACAATTCTCGGAGTTTGGAGAGGTCAGGCAATTGCTCACATGACTCAATGTTGAGAAGAGTAGAGAAAAATAACTCCCACATTGGCCGACAAAAATACCTAGCACCAGAGATGTGAATATATATATTTCTTAAAGTAGGTACAGGAAAGGTGGATGATAAAAAACAGTTCACAGCAAGCTCGTGTTTTTTTTTTTAGTTGAGTACTTCCAAAATTTCCAGAGTATGGTTCGAGTTTAGGTATATTCATAGTTTTAAAATGTTAAAATTTATTTATTTGTCATCAGTCGAAACAAACCTAAGATATAGATACTACACATTTAAAATTTTTATAAATATATGAAGACTAGGGTTCTGTGAGTACTTGAACTTTGAGCTTTGAGCTAAGCTCATCATTTAAGCTTGAGATCGAATTTTGTAGGCTCGTCATTTTCGAGCTTACACTTAATATATGTACAAATAAAGTTTTAAAACGCAATCAAAAGCATGGGCTATGTAATTTAGATATTTGCACTTTCACTTATAAATAATTCAGTAGCTTACCAGATCCTTAAAATTAATATAAAGTAGAGATGGGCCACTCAAATCTTCAAATCCTCGAATCCACCGAATCCTGACAAGTATTCAAGATTTGAGGATTCGGTGTTTTACTGGATTCGATGATCGAATCTTTCACCTCATAAACAAAGTATAATATGTTGAATTCAAAAATTACTTAGTTAGGCCTACTTGAAAAGGACAACTTAATCCGTAATATTTATTTTGTCGGACGAAAGAGATAAACATGAATAAAATCTTTTTTTAAAAATAAAAATAAAAATTGTTAGGTGTGGAAAATCTTACGTGCCTAGTACCCTAACCTCCCAACCATATGGGAAACTTGGACTCGACCGTTTCATAACATGCTCACTTCTAAAACTTTCACCTCACGAACAATCTTGTAAATATTTTAATAAACACATCAAAACTCTTCAAAAACTGAAAATCAAAACTAGAATTACAAATAAACTCGAAATAAATTAAACAAATTACGGCTTTTTTTAAAAACCGAAATAAGAACACATTACGGATGATACAAAGTCAGCCGCCATTACACACGATATAGTCAGTCGCCATGAGGTATATTATGTTTACTCGCCCGAGGGATGATTAAAATAATGATACTGTTAATTCTTACTACCCAACTGGTTTTAATTATCTACAACTATGTAATGAACCCCAATTTATTGCATACGATCCTTAAGTTAGACATTTTGTTGGGTTTCATGAAAAGTAAATACTGTCAACAGTCAGACAGCGATAAAACTGTTTATTCATCCCTACAGGCATACGTATCATATATCGATTGTTTGTTTAAAATCGATTCAGGTAATCTGATCACTTAGTAAGCGCTCTCGAGTTTTAAGAATCAAATAACAACTTGCTAATCCATTATTTATTTTTAAATCGATTTTAACTTAGTTCTTATTATTTCTTTTAAATATGTTATTGAAGTAATTGTGGAAATATTCAAACGTAGTCCTGCCTTATAAAATGGGAATGAACAGATTGTAGTCGAAAATATGTTCGTGTTTTAAATAGAATGTATTTTCATAAATCGATATATCGCAAGAATCGAATATATTTGTTTTCTACACAAAAATAGATAATGGGTATAAAAGAAAATAATAATAAAACATACTTAAGCATCATTGAGTTCACTATTTCCAATCAATGTTTAATTGTTAAGCACGTTGTTTTAGTCTTTATTAAAAATATGTTTGTATTTTTATTATCTTAATACAATAAAATATCCTTTATTATTATTATTATTATTAGCACCGCGTCTTACTACCCATTCGGGTTATACGCACTTACGCTAATGTGTAATGGAAGGGTGATTGTGAGATGAAATGAAGGACCTACAGTTTAACGTGGAATCCGAACCACGGTGGTGGCCTGGCATTCCCCACATTCACAAGAAGTCTTGTCAGAGGTGAAGGAAGGGTTTGGTAATCAGATAAATATTTGCCGGGACCGAGGATTGAACCCCGGCCGCCAGCATAGAAGTCTGACACCTTTCCCTAGACCACCAGGTCACCCATAATATATATCCTTTATTGATGATTAAAGTTGATCAAAGCATAACTAGGCCTAATCTGTTTATTTCACATGTTTTCTAGAAACTTAACCCAATCTAACAACACTTTTAAAAATAACTAAAAGACACTCAATTTTTTAATGATTTGATTTTTAAACAATAATATGAGTCTAGATTGTTTAATTTGGCTGGATTTTAACCTATATTTTGGGAGGTGGGGGGGTGATTATAATTGAAAGCATGATTGAAATAAACCTTAATTCACATTTTAGGCCTATATTGTGTAATGTAGGTCTATTTGTAAATCATTAAAATTTATAACGATTTGCTAGGATTCGGATTCAGATTCGAGAAATAGTGGATTCGACCCAACTCTAAAATAAAGTTTCACATAAATATATAGCTCTGTAACTCTTTTAACCGGTAAACTTAGTCAACATTATTGTCCATTTTTAAATATCCTCAAATAAAGTTGTATTGCCATGATGAGTACTCGCAGAACCCTGGTTTTAAGTCCTAATTATAGGGAGTGTTTTAATTTTTAAGTAAACCATATTTTCAAATAACAAAACACTACATAAACTGTGATTTTTTTAAATTAATGCATTTTTTTTGAGGTATTTAATGTGCACTTTCTGTACTAATAGAACACATCAGTACACAAAAATTTCTATGAGTGAGAGTAAAAGGGCCTACTTATTTTGCAGAAAGGTATTTTCACATAACTTTCAGGTAGAGGTGTGTGAGGTCCACTTTTTCAAATTAGAAGTGAGTTTAAATCAAATATATGAAATATTCTCAAAGCTGAATTAAAGTTTGAATAGTTTTAGTTAGTTATTTTATGATTGAAATAATATTATATGGGGGTTATTTATACGTAACTTTATGCAGTCAAATTATAAATATTTTTTTTCACAAATGTTTGTAATATTTTGTTTTAAATATTATTATTATCACCACTTGCAAGCCAATTAATTCTGTCCCCTCCATTTTAATATTAATTGGTAATGTATACAACTCAAAATGGAATTAATAAAGCATAAATTGAGTATGTAGCTTTAAATATTTTGAGTGGCTAAGCTTTGTAATTGCCACAGCCAGAATATGTTTTTAAAGCAAAGTCTAAGCTGACATTTGTTTATAGAGTCTTTGCATAACCTTACTTCCAGGGTTCTTTTACATGCCACAATCGACATGGGAATGACGACTTTATTTCTCCTCCGAAGGAAATTGCGCTACGAGAGTTTTATCGCTCAATAAAAATTTGTCGACCTCGGCTGGGTTTGAACCAACAGACATCAGGTCCTGAAGTGAGCACTTTACCCTAAGACCACAAAGGTCGACAATTATGTTTTAGATTTAGATTAGGAGGCTCTTAACCTAAGAACTTAGAAGAAAGAAGTAGTGTGTTTTTATAGACACCTTGGTATGGTTGTTTCAATGTTCCACTTCCCACAAGGTCGCCTCCGCACCTTCATGTAGTCTCCAAACAAGAGGCAATGCGCAGTTCCTGCCAGACCATACAAGTCAGTCTGAAACAAAAGTTAACAATTTTAGAAATGAAATGAATGAATGACATAATATGCCTATGTAGGGTAATTAATCTTGCAAGGGGGAGGGGATGTACCAAAGAAATCTGACCGGAAAATTCTGGAAAGAGAAATATTAATGCCCAAATTTTGTATGAGAAAGTTCTCATTATCTATATATTCAACCTTTCATCAATTGTTTTCAGCCTGTGAGAGGGTCAGTTTAGGAAAATGCTTCCATCTTCTTCTTTCCTTTAGCATTTTTCTCCTTTCACTCTCAAACTTTCTTTATCTCCTTTGCTGTCCTTTTCCTACATGTATTTTCATAATTCTCTTTGGTATTCTCTCCTTTTTCCATCCCATTACATGACCATACCATCACCCTTCCATGCTCCTGTACCCCAACTCTTGACCATACATCTTTATTCCTAATAGTATCTCTTCTGGTGACAGGATTAGGAATTAATCCTCCTGTACCCAACTCTTGACCATACATATTTATTCTTAATCCTATCTCTTCTGGTGATAGCTAGCATGCTCCTCAAAAATGAGCATGCTAGCTGTTACCAAAAAAGACAAGATTAGGAATGAAGATGTATGGTCAAGAGTTGGGGTAAATGATAAAGGTGAGGAAGAAAGGATGAGATAGCGTGGACATGAGTATGGAAGAGGAGAGGATGCCAAGAAGAGATGAGACGAACAGATAAAAGCAAGTGTGCAAGTGAGAAAAAACGAGTGGAAGAGTGAACAAGAGGAAGGATGGTGTAAGGATTGAGGGAGATAGAGGTATTTCAATAAACGGATTCATACACAGGCTGGAAACAGTTCGTTATAATGATAATGACCATCAGCAAGATCTAGAGACAATGAAATTTTGTTGGACATATTTTTACAAACTTTTAATCAGAACGTTAAGATCTTTATCAAAAACTATTTTTAGACCATTGTAGTATTTTTGAAGCAATAATAAAACGCGAAATAAAACAAAATAAAATCTTTTGGTGAAATTGACCATTTAAACTTTTAAATGGGAACTAAAGTCAATTTTGTTGATTTAAATGCGAATTAAAACCAGCAATGTCGGTGTTATTTAACTTTATCTTGAAATAGCCATAAAATAGTGAGTAACAACTGTGCTAATACAAAATAGTTTCTATAAAAAAATGTATTTCCCTAAACCAAACATCATTAATAAGAGAGGGGTTTGAACTGGCTACTTTCAGAGCCATATTGTCTCCAAAGATAAATATTTAAAGAAGAAAATGACAAAATAGTTGATCTAAATTGAGAACTTTTTATCTTCTTGTATTTGGTATTCCATCTTACGTCACTTTCAAGTATTTTCGAGAGTGGTGATGATTAAGTGTTGATATATGGAAAGTTATTATCCCAAGATTTTTTTTCAACTTTTTATATCAAAATACAAGTTTATTTAATGAAATACAATAACTTTATTTACAACAAATCAGGATCTAACCTTTTATTTAGTGATTTTTCTTTTTTACTGAAATACAACTCTTTATTTACCACAAATCAAGATTTTAATCTACCCAAATCAAGATCTAACCTTTTATTTACTGACTTCTTATACCGAAATACAACACTTTATTGATAAAATCCAATCATTTTATTTACCACAACTCATGGTCTTTATCAAGACTGTATGGTGACCAAATAAAGACCATTCCAATAGCAAAATTTTGATTGGTCCAAACAAAAAAAAATATCTATTTTTCTCCCTTTTTCTAGGTGCATCCCAACCCTGGTAATATTTTGCCGTTGTTGCCTATGTCAAAAATATAATTAAATTAAAAAAAGCAGAAGAGGACCAGAACTTAGCACAAACTACTCCATTGAGAATTCCAAAAGAAACTGTTAGAAATTCTTATACTCGATTCTAAGATGTTTGATGATTACCTGATAGGTCCATGGTCTCTTTGTCTGCATCTCAATGCACTGAAACCCCTCAGTAGTAACCACTCGGGTAAATTGGGTGCCCGAAAGGAACAGATCCATGTCGATACTGCGGCCAAAGTCGATCAACTCCAAGAATGGACGGTTGTCCTCTAGATTTGGCCTGTTAGAAACACCAGAGATTAAATTGCTTTAACGTGTGTACACCCCTTTGTTGTAGTGATTTACTAATCTGATCAATTGAGCTTCTTGAAAAAAAGTTATTACTTTGTAGGGGTGGCCCAGCAGCAAATATTTGTATCGGGCGGGCATTTCAAAATTGCACTTGGACATGGGTGAATTTGGGCGGGAATTTCATTTCGCAAACAACTTTGTCACAGGCCTATAAAATTTCAAATTATAAGTTTAACAGTCTATTTAATTTTAGAAGAAGAATGAAACATCTTGTCACAGGTCTATTAAATTTAAAATTATACATTAAGAGTGTCACAAAATGCAAAATGGCTGTTTCCAATTTACTGTTCATTTGATGCGTACTTTTCTATTCATATCCTAACAAATCTGGCTAGTAATACTAAATTAAAGAAATGTAAAAAAAAACAAAAAAAAAAACAAATTTAAAATAAGTGTTTGCAAGCATACAGCCTAAAAATCTCAACGTGAAAATGTTGAATTTGTTATGTTGTTGGCATTGACAGAGAAAATTAAATCATGGGAATCTTGATTTCGCTATGTTGTTGACTTGTAACCTGTGAGAAACATTATCATAGTTATGTTGACTTGAAATAATTCAACTATGAATATCAGTTAAATACTATTTTTTTTTCAAAGTTTGAATTAGAAGTTAGTTCTAACATGGTATTATATACTTACCCAGTTCTTAAGATGCCCAATCGAAATACAGGCATTAAAAAGACCTGCACCAACATTCCTATTACTTTGCCTGTCATTTTGTGTTTGATGATGAATTGTTTACTCTTTTCTTTACTTGTTGGTTTTTTTGTGTGTGAAATAATGCCTAGTTAGAGAGAAATGGGCTCTAAAGAGAGAGAGAGAGAAAGGGGGGGGGGGGGTTGAGATGACAAGAACCTAACAAAGAGGTTATTGTGCAAATGTCCATTGGAATGTCAAGGTCAGCAACTGAGTAAACTGGTTGTTTAATTAAGAAGGGTATGAAGAGTAGATAAAGAAGAAATAGGAAATAAAGTTTGTTCAAAAACAAATAAACTTAATAAGCTTAGTACAAGACAGTATCAAGTACAACTTAATTTAAAAGTGTAATATGTACATCTTAAAAATATTTAATGCTTTAATTTATTTCTATGGTAGGAGGTAATCACCAATCAAACAGTTGTATTCTGTACCAGTGGTTCCCAACTTTTTTTCACTTGTGTACTACTTGACAGCTAGTTTCCATAAATTGTACCGTCTTTATTTAAAAAGTTTTGACAAAACTCCAGGACACCATCGACACACATTCAAGATCTGTTGATATCAGTATGTGCAGAAAACTAAGCTCTATGTTGCTACTGGATAAATATTTTATTTATTTTGGCCAAAAGAATGTAATGCTATAAAAAACTGTAAAAACACTCACGCTCCCTTCTGCCACACCTTAATATTAGCAAAATATTTAGTGTATATTTTACATTCAATTAATTACTTTATTTATAAATGATAAAAATTGTTTCACGTTTGAAATGGAAATAATTTTCCCAAGATCAAATATAGAAGAAAACCAGCACCACTGCTCACTATAGCGTTGAGTTAATTCCACAACTTTTAACTGATATATGGTCTTACACTGCTGGCATACGCGATTTTTTCCCCTCCCCTTTTCAAATATTTTCGTGTACCACAAAAGTCCTGGCACATACCCGACGTTGGGAACCAATTTATTCTAGACGAATTTGAATTTTATCACAATTAGTGTTTCTGTTGCTATTACATGTTCCTATCTAAGTGTCCTATCATCCATCCTTTACCAAGTCCCCCTCCCCCCCTTTGTGACTTTTGATTTCCTCTTTTATGAAGTTGCAATGAACGTTTCACACTTCTCCCTGATGAGTTCCAATAGAATTAAACCTAGGGCGGTAATGATTGTTTTCTTCAAGAAGGAGCCATGACTTCTATATCAAATGGCTGCAATGTAGGTGTGAAATGTGTTCTTTTCATTGTAAGAGCCATATTGAGTTTGTTCCTTTTATAAGTTTTTATTCACCTTTCCTATACTTACTTCCAAATATAAGACAAAATTACATTAGTAAACTTATAGTTAAAAAAGAGGGATAGCCAGCACATTTAACTTAGTGACACTGGAATAGAAATTGTTTGAATAGAACACTTAAGAACACATACATTTTTAAAGACACAGACCTAATGAAGCTTGTCCATAAAAAAATGTGTGTGTTCTTTAGTGTCCTATCCAAACCATTTATATTCCAGTATCCCTAAAGTAAGTTAGTCAGTAAGTAGTTATAACCTTGGTAGGTGACCTGGTGGTCTAGGGGTAAGGTGTCAGACTTCTGTGCTGGCGGCCGGGTTCAATCCTCGGTCCCGGCACAGATTTATCTGATTACCAAACCCTTCCTTCACCTCTGACAAGAAATCTTGTGAATGTGGGGAATGCCAGGCCGCCACCGTGGTTCGGATTCCACGTTAAACTGTAGGTCCTTCATTTCATCTCACAATCACCCTACCATTACATATTAGCGTAAGTGCGTATAACCCGAACGGGTAGTAAGACGCGGTGCTAATAATAATAATAATAATAATAAAATAATAATAATATTATAACCTTGATTTAATCTAGGTCTCTATTGCAAATAACTAGTTTATAAAATAAAATATCATTGTTGGCCAATGAAAATGTGTTTGTATTTCCCTCATTCATGACAGAAATGGACTTACAATGCGCGCACAAGGAAGTTGTCAGGTTTGATGTCCCCATGTATTATGTGACATTTCATCAGCTGCTCCTGTATGCGTAGAATCTCTACAGTCAAGAACATGGCCAACATATGATTGAAACACCGACCCTACAAACAACAACAGTCAATTGATAAAATGATACAAAATACAAGAACATTATTCCTTCTTAGTGGTAAACAGAAAATAAAAAATATGGCGTTGGATTTAAAGATTTTTAAATTTGAGACTATACCCCACCCCCTCTCAAAATCCCACCACGCTTAATGTGAACCAAAACCAGGATCATAGTGTCTAAGATTCGTATTTTGATTTAATACTAAAGAAAATGGACTCCTTTACCTTCTTGCAAATATAAGATAAAATTATCTGGGCCATTTTAGCAAAATGTCTTCAATTTCTTCTATCTTTCCAGCATTCTTCGCCTCTCACTCCCATACTTTCTGTTATTTGCTCTTTCCATCTTTTTTTTAATCTCACTTGCTGTCCTTTTCCTAAATACTTTATATAGTTATAGTTCTATCAATCTCTTTAGTATTACATCCTTTTCCTTCCTCAACACATGAGCTTGCCTTGCTTCGTCTACTATCTCATATACTCCCTGAACAACTTTATTCAGTATCTTGTTTCTCCTGGTGACAGCTAACATGCTTCTCACAAACTTCATTTACATAACCTCCCTTTTCTTGTCTATTTTACACTTAATCTCCATGTTTTTGTTGGATGCGTGATATATATTTTAAATAAACATGGACATGGGATACAAGGGAGATCAAGAAAAGGGGACTGATATACCCAGAAAATTACATAATTATGTGTTTTAATTTTGAACTTTGAGGCCTACAGTTTTCTGTTAAGTGTGTAGACCTTGCTCTTATATACTCCTTTCAATGTATAATTTATTAATATAGTCATTTGATGACATTTTTAATTTAACAAAATTATTAGGGGGAATAAATCACACCTTGAAACAGGATATTTTACTTACCGTTTTAGTTCTGTAAGTGTTGAGGACGGAGAGTAAGTTCCCATACGGAGCCACTTCAGTCACAAGCACACTATAGTTAGTGAAGACATAGGCAGACTCCATCAGCATGAATGACAAGGCCTACAAAGGAAACTTAATTAAACAGCCACATTGCAAATGTAATGCAAAAGAGAGAAATTAAAAAATGTTCAAGTTAAATACATTTATGATAAGATGTATTTATTGTGAAGGACCTAATATCTACATTAATGAACAGAGCATTTTTGCAGTCCTTGTATAGCGGCTGGTTATGATTGTTTATGGCAGAGACAATACCAGACCTCAGTTTGGTAACGCTTTCCTTGACGAAACAACATGGTATCAACCCATGAACTGAAAATTGGGTGTCCATTTCAAAACAGCATTACTCCTTAGGTTATATTTAAACAAGAATAACTTTGTACACAATGGATTTTAAAAGTTATTTGACAATTAAAATGAACAGGTATAATAAGACCGTATAGGAACAATGTACAATAATGTAAAGTATTATTATTATTATTAGCACCGCGTCTTACAATAATGTAAAGTAATAGATAGTGAAGGAAGCCAACCTGAAAGGGTAGTTATAGTAGGCCTAGATTGAAACAAACACACCTCACTCTTCATTTCCTCTTAAACTTTTCACACTTCCACATTCACATGTAGTTTTAAATATTTGGAAATATCCGTTTTTCATATTGATACACATTTAAAGAAACAGTTAAGTGTCTTCATATGAAAAACAGAACATTTAAATGTAAGAATCATAATGAAAAAACATTAACCACAACATGAATACTTAAAGGGGGTTGTTAAAATACAAACCTCTGGACAATCTCCTAGCCTGCGCCTAATCTCCTGGCAGATGTAGAACTCCCAAGCACAACTTGATGACTGAATTTTCAAGGCCACCTCTTTCTTGTTATTGAATTTAGAGGCTTTGTACACCTTAGCATATGCCCCTTCACCTAGGATGCTATCCAAGGTGTAGCATTCATTTCCTGGAAAACAAAATATGCATTGAGTTGGTCGAGAACTAAGATATTAGAAATTACCACTACCACACAAGCAGGAATATCTAGAATACTAGAAAACTTCTATACTTAACTGAAGTCAATGGGTGTGCAAATACGTTCACTTATTAAATTCAAAGCAAATTTAAATTTAATTTATGAGATATTCTAAATGACAAAAAGTTTGAATATTTTTTATTTGTTTTATGTTGAAAAAAATATAATATTGTGATCATTTATATTGCTTTATGCACTAAAATTACTTGAAAATTTGTTGTTGCACAATTTTTTTGTAATATCGCATTTAGTTCTGATAAAATCAAGTTGTTATCACAACTTAAAATTCAATTAATTCATAATAAGTCAACTCCTCTATTTCTCTAAGCCAAACCTTGAATCATTCTTTACGAACTTACAAACATTACACACTTTGTCTATTTTTTCCAGTAGCCAAGCAGGGCTTTCTGCACACAGTTTACTCTCTTGTCTGCCTGACTTTCCACAAACACTTTAGCCTGAGAAATCACACTAAACATATCAGAATAATTCCATCGTAGGGCAAATAGCTGCAGTTCCTTTAAACTTTTGACACCATCTTGATAAGTCTTTACAACACACTTTTCTTCTTCCAACACAATGTCATTTTCCTCTTCTTCTTCAGCATCGATATCCATTGTGTCTGGTTCAGTTTGCATGTTATTGTTTATGTTGATGTAGCCTTTAGCACTGCAGTTATTGAAAACAGCTTCATTCATGCATTTTTTTATGTCCTGCTGGTTATTTTCATTTTCTGCACTAGCAGTAACCTCACTTATAGAAAATCCTGTTTTTTCAAAACACTTTTGTCACAAATTCTGGTAACAACTTAACTTATCCAAATAACCGCTTATAGAACCAAGA
>JBCFYV010001001.1:755829-823148 GCA_039000515.1 Timema cristinae | reverse complement strand
TGCTTCCCCTTGGGGAAAACCCCATAACCCTTTCCCCTTTTAAAATTTATTTTACAATTTCGTATTCTCAAGTTTTGCTTGCCTTGGAAACAGCCCATAACCCTTTCCCCTTTTCCCAACTTATTTTACAAGTACAGTATTCTCAAGTATTGTTTCCCTTTGGGAAAACCCGCCTTTAAATCCTTCCCTTTCCAATTTATTTTACAAGTACGTATTCTCAAGTATTGCTTCCTTTGGGAAAAAAAGCCCATAACCCTTTCCCCTTTTCCCAAAACTTTTTTTTTTACAAGTCCCAGTTTTCCCAAGTTTTGGTTTCCTTTGGAAACACCCCTAACCCTTTCCCCTTTTCCCAACTTATTTTCCAAGTACAGTATTCTAAGTATTGCTTCCTTTGGGAAAACAGCCCATAACCTTCCCTTTCCAATTTTTTTTTACAAGTACAGTATTCTCAAGTATTGCTTCCCTTTGGGAAAAAAGCCCTTTAACCCTTTCCCCTTTTCCAATTTATTTTACAAGTACAGTATTCTCAAGAAATTGCTTCCCTTGGGAAAACGCCCATAAGCCTTCCCTTCAAATAATTGTTAAAGATTTTATTTACTCTCTCTTCCTCATGCCTCCTTTCTTTTCCACCGCATCTAACTAGTCGTTCGGGTTCCCGTAAATTGGCTTGAAGGGGGGTTTAAAAACCTTTTAGTAATAAACACCCAATGGGGGTTTGAACCTCTCAAACCTCCACTTTTATTAGTAAATCAGACCCCACTATGTGGGTTTTCGTTAAGGGATTTTTTTTTGCACCATGTCTTATAAAAATTTTGGGGTTTATACGTTATTTACAAATCACGCTAATAGGAAAAGGATGTTTAAGTTTGAATTTAGGGGAAAGTGTACCCGCATTTGGTGAAGAAAAAGGGGGAAAATCCCCCTCAGTCCCCCCAAACCCGGGGATCAAACCCAGGGTTTTTCCTTGTCTTTTCCCAATCAAAATATTGCGAGATTTGCGCCTCTTTTACATGCGGCCCCCGAAGTGGGTTATAGTGTATTAAAGTGTATTTGTAAAATTTAAAATATTAAAAATTAAATATCTTTATTAAAAAGCAGCTCAACTAAAAAGGGGTACAAACTTCTACATCATTCCAAGACAAAAAAAAGGGTTTCCCCAAACCCTAGTCAATCCCATATAATCTGTTTCGACTATGGCGAAAAGGTTTGGGTTCGAAAAACCATCCAGGTGTAAAGAAAGGGGTTTTTTTTAAATTTAAAACCCCACTCTTCCCCCTCGCAAATTTTGGCAGGGTTTTCCCTTTTAAAACCCATATTACTTAACCTTTGCACATTAGGTAAAAGAAATTTGTAAAGACCGGGTGTTTTTAGTAAGCCGAAAAATAAAAACAATAAATGAAAAAACTTAACCAAAAATATCCAAATTCTTAATGAAAAAACAAAAAAAGTTTTATTACTTAAATTAGTAGTAAAAAAATACATTATTGGGAAATTTAAAAATGACTCCTTAACACGTGAAACGAAACCCGGAATTTTTTTATTGTACTTTCAATGCTTTAACTATGGAAAATTGCAGGGGGTTTTTTTTTATGCTTAGGGTCATTTTCACTCATATTTTAAGGCAAAGTATGTGATTGACTTGCAGAAATCGTCAGCTACATTAAGCTCCCAAATTTTAAGATCGAAATTTAAATTAGATAAAGAAGCTACCTTCGACTGGGAAAGGAGTTTTTATGTTCCCAAATTTTTTACAAGGGACATCTTGCTAATGCGCATATTATGATGGATTAAATACCCAATATATTATATTTTGTTAATTATGGCTTTAGTTGGTGCCCTTTGGTGGTTAGGGGTAAGGTGTCAGATTTTCTATGCTGGGGGCCGGGGTTCAATCCTCGGTCCCGGCAAAGTTTAAATCTGTTTCCCAAAACCCCTTTCCCTTTTCACCTCTGAAAAGACTTTGTGAATGGGGGGGTTTGCGGGCCCTTTCCCCCGTGGTTCGGATTCCACGTTAAACTGTAGGCCCTTTTCATTTCATTAACAATCACCCTAACATTACACTTTAGCGTAAGTGCGTATAACCCGAATGGGTAGTAGGACGCGGTGATAAAAATAAAAATTTAAAAATTTTTTTTAATAAAAAAAAGGTATAGACGCATCTAAATATTTTTCCGTACTTTAAAAAAAGACACATGGACAAAAAATTTAAACCCCAGGACTTTTAATTTAGTCACCCAATCCCGATCGAAATTTTTAATTTTAAATAAGTGTAAAGTAATTAATATTGTTTGGGATTAAAAAATAACTTTTTCAAAATCCCCCCAAATATCTATTTATGATTAAATACAGGCTAGATCAAAGTCACAGGGTTCTAAAATCAAATTTTTAAAAGGGGGAAATAATAACTGCCGCTATAAAATCGATCATAATTTCTTGGGGTTATGATATAATTAAATTGGGGAATGTTTTTATGGGGGAATTTTAATTACAAATCAACCCCCAAAATTTGGGGTTGTTTGCATCTAAATTAATCAAATTAATTTAAAGAAAAAACCCGGTATGTTCACAAATAAATTTAATTTCGTATCAATTGGGAGGTCATTAAAATTAACTTTAGGGAATCCAGTTAATATGCGTCTCTATCTATCCACTTTTCATGTTTTTGGCAAGTGGATGTAAAACAGATTTCGCAAGCAAATAAAAAAAAAAATTCAATTATAAACTTTTTTTCCCCTCAATTGGCAAAAAACAGGGGGGAATTTATTGCGTTTGTTTTGGGATTCCTGACTAAATTAAATTTTTTTTAAAAAAAATTTTGCAGCATCACTAATAAGGTTTAAAAATGGGCCCACCATTTATTTGAACAAAGTAATCAAAATATAAAGGGAAGTGTTTGTTTGGAATGTGTGGATGTATGGTGGTGGTGTTTTTTTTAAATCGCCCAAATTTTCCTAAATTAGTGAATTATCTTAAATTAGTTTCTAGGGCAGTTACAGAAAAAGGGACAAAAAAAATAATGATTTAAAGGGCGGCCCCCTTGGTCAAGGGAAAAAAGTAAAAATCACTGTTTTGGTCACACGGAATAAAAAACTTTTTGGGCTGTTTTTGTTTTCTGGAAATATGAACTTCCGTTTTGTCCAAGTGAAACTCACTTCACCCTTCACCTACAACCACCCCTTTTTTATGTCAATAAGAAAGAGAGAAAAGAAAACTACGAAATTCTTATCCCTTAGGTTAAAAGGGGGGAAAGACAGCTAGATCTCAAATATTTTAAAATGTTATGTTGTAAATCTAAAAAAAAAAATATGTTTGTTTGAGGAAGGTAGGATATAAACCTTTTTTTATCGAACCTAGGGCTCATGTTCCAGAAAAATGCTTAAAAAATTCCTTGAAAATGAGCTATTTCTAAATTTTTTCCTTTTTTTTTTCTATTAAAAAAAACTCCCAAACTAAAATGACCCCCCCCCCCCCCATAAGGAAAATTTAGCCCTGTTGGGATCTTTCAACTTTTTTTTTTTTTTTGCGTAAACCAAAATTTTTTTAAAAAAAACATGTAGAAAATAAAAAAATGTGTTGGGGCTGAACATTTTTTTGGGGGAATTTCTCAAATTACCAAGGCAGCCCTTTTTCATTAACAAAATGACTTTACAACTATACATTTTCAGCCTATGTGGGGATTTTTAACCCCAGACTCTCAAAACCATAGAAGGGTTTAACCCAATTTTATTTAGGGGCTAATTAACATTGAACATTACATAATTTTTTAAATATAAGTATTTTTATTTTTGTACTCTTTATGTGACCTATGCAAACCAAGGGTCAAAACTTATTTTAAAAAAAGAGGGGGTTCCCAGAATTCCCAAAGGATTCATTTTAAATAAATTTAAAAAATTCTGGGTTTTAGGGCTAAAGTATTTCCCGTAAATTTCCATATTTACAACCCGGGGGGATTTCGTTTCAAATTTCTATCCCCCTCGTCAATTCCATACATCTTATAACGCCCAAATCATTGTCATTGGACTTCATATGAAAAATGTGTACTTTGAAAAAATTTTTGTTTTAAAATACATCCGTTGTGAAAGTGATTTAGTTATCTTCTGCAGTTTCTCCGCAGACTCCCTTCCCGGGCATCATTTGAGTTGGGCCCTTTTTTTTTTTGGAAAAAGTTTACGGGAAAATTTAGTAATAGTCAAAGAAGACAAATTAAATTTTTTTAAAACGCCCCCACAAGTTTCTATAGATTTATAAAGCAGATTTCTTTCACATATTATTTTTCAGTGGTTTTTTTAATTTCTTACATGAAAAAATATATTTTTTAAAAATTTTGACCTAGATCTTTTGAACAGAAAATAATCAAACCCATTTTTTTTTCTCTAAAAATTGAGAATTTAACAATATATTGAAATTATAAGTAATTTTTATTAACTGACTCGGTTGTGATGTGTAGCCCCTTTTTAGAAAAAATCTAAGCTTTATATTTGGAATTTTGGGAAGCACAATTTTAAATAGGAAATTTTGGGAAAAAAAAAATGTATATTTAAAAAAAAAATTATTTAAATTTACAAGTCAAATATTGATAGTAGACTGCATTTTATAAAAAAAGTATTGATATGAATAATATATCGATGCTTTAAATTTTAATGGGGATTAAATTGGGCAATAATAAACTGCTGACGTTTGTGAAATGTAAGTTTATTTCCATTAAAAACTTTTGGACCGCTATAAATCTATTAAACTTTCGGAATGCAAGGCATTTTTAAGAAAAAAAAATTTTAAAGCCATTTTATCTAAAAAAATTTTTAATTCATTTTAATTGAGATTGTTTTTAAAAGCTAAAGCTCTACGGGGAATTTTTCCCATAAAAAAAAAAGCATAAAAATTAAAACCATCAAAAGAGTTTCTTTTCATAAATTGAAAATTGCTAATAGTTTGGGAATAAAAAACCTATGATAAATTTAAAAAAAAAACATATAAAAATAAATAAAAATATTTGAGTCAAATTTTTAAAAATTTTTTTAAATTTAATTTTTAATTTTTTTCCCTTTTTTCCCATGGGTAAATTCCGTATTTTATATTTTCTCTAAAAGCGTTTTTTTTAATGAAAATTATGAGATTTTTTGTTTTTAAAAAAATTTCAAAAGGGGGTTTTCAAAAATTTAAAGGAAAATTCAAAGCCTGTTGTTATCCTTTTTACAAAAAGTTGAATGGGGAAAATAATAGGTTTTTTTTTTGGGTTTTTGATTTTTAATTATTATTTTTTTAACTGTTATTATTAGCACCGCGTCTTAAAAACCCGTTCGATTTAATACGCACTTACGAAAATTTGTTAATGGTTGGGTGTTTTGTGAAAATAAAAGGGAAAGGGACCAACATTTTTAACGGGGAACCCAACCCACGGTGGGGCTGGCTTTCCCCCATTCAAAATTTTGTGTTTAAATTTCACCTTTGTCGGGGGTGGGGAAAGGGTTTTGGGAAAATCAGATAAATCTGTGGGGAAAACCGGGATTGAGGATTAAACCCCTGGACCCAGCACGAGGTCCGAAAACCTTACCCCTAGACCCCCAGGTCACCTTAATTCATGTTTTAAAAAATTTTAAAAGGGTATCTGTTAAAGAAAAAATTTTTATAAAAAATAAAACACACCCAAAATATAGTATTTTATTCTGATATCTGATCGAGAGTAAGTTTTTAAATATCATTACTCACTGGGCGGTTTTAAAAATAATGAAATAATGTTTAGAAGCTTTTAAAAACCATTATTATAATGGGGAAATGTGTCATATTTAGTGTGAGATTTTAAATCGGTTAGAAATTAAATTAAAGTTTTCCCTTCCTTCGAAAAGTTTACAAGCGGGCGAAGGTTTTTTTGGGAATCCCGCTGTCAAAGCGAAGGAGATTTGACCTTTGACTTTAACTTTGACAATTAAAATTCTTTGCACGCCCTTTTATACACGACAAGATCAAAATACTTTTTACATTTTAAAAATTTAATTGTTTTTAACAAAGTTTAGAAAACTCATTTGTCTGTTTAAAAAACCACTTAATAGGTATTCCCAAAAAAAAACATGGTTTTGATAATTTAAAATGAAACCATATTAAAAATATAAATGTTGAAAACCCAAAAACGTTAGAGATATTTTCAAAAAAAGTATAAATTTCCCAAAAAACAGTCAACAGTTTAAACCCACCTTTTATTCATTTTTTAGCCAAAAAAAAAATATATTTTTTTTCTTCAGGTCAAAAAACTCCCCAAATATCCATTTTAAACCAAAATTTTTAAAAACCCTTTTCAAAAGTTTTTTACTTTTCCCAAAAACAGTAAGCTATTTTAATTTTGAGTTGGGAAAACAAACTATCAATTTTGGCCCCTGAGGTAAAACCATAAAAACCCTTAAATTTTCAAATTTGAATGAAATAATAAATCGTTTATGAATGTAACTCCAGGAAAAAGAAGACATTTAGGGAAACGCAAAATTGAAAAACCCCCTTTTATTAACCTGTGCACAGAAAAAAAGGGGAAATTTTTGCTTCTTAAATCTCCGAGTAGGAAAAAATTTTCTCTTATTTTCATTTTTTTCTATATTTGAGAATAAATAAAAATATTTTTTTAAATTTAAATCTAATTTTAGGTTACCAACAAAGCTTATAAAAATAAAAAAATTATGTCTCCTAGAAAATTTCCCTTTGGACCTAAGTTGAGTTGATTCCCCAAATAGTTCAGAATCCCTTTTTTTTTAATGCTGTAACTGCCTCCATGTGCTCCACCCTCGCCCCTTTTCCCGTCATCCCCCCTGGTTGTAAACTCCCTCCGCCCCCGCAGCACGATGGAAACTGAAGGGAGGATTTACTGCGCACAGAGGGCCGTCCCCTCCTCACCCTCCACACTAGTGTATTCGCGGAAACTAAAGGGGGGGCACGTGTATGTGTTTTGTGTTGCCTCGGCTGCCGCTGCTTTTTGGCCTTGTCTAACAAGGCAGGAAATAAATTTGATCGCTCATTATAAACACGCTGTTTTTTAAAACTACTTTGTAGTCTCTGTGCCCCCCGGGTTTTCTATGAGTTGTGTGAAAGCGAGTGTCTTTGTAATGGGCGAAGAAAAAAAATGTGCATCGTGATAGATGTACAGGTACAATTGTGCTCTAAAAAATAAACTGATTTTGACCAATTTGTGTTCTGAAAACAAATGATAGGGAAACCCCATCTCTGTTCTGAAAACAAACTGTTATAAAACACAATCTGTGTTCTAAAAACAAACAGATATGGAAACAATCTTTTTTGAAAACAAAACTATTTTTGGACCAATTTTGGCTCTGAAAAACAAACGGTATGAACAAAATTTTGGGGTGTTTAAAAAAACAAACAGATAGGGAAAACAACTTTTTTCTAAAAAACAAACTGATATGGACACAATCTTTTTTCTAAAAACCCAAATGATATGGACACAATCTTTTTTTCTGAAAACAAACGTATGAACACAATTGTGTTCTGAAAACAAAAGATATGGCCCACAATCTTTTTTCTGAAAAAAAAACTGATATGGACAAAATTGGGTGTTCTGAAAAAAAAAAAAAAAAAAACTGATATGGCCCCGGGTCCCTGGGGTTTGGTTTTAAGGGTCAGACTTTTTCTGGGGGCCGGGTTTCAAACCCTGGGTCCAGGAAAAGATTTTTTGTTCCCAAACCCCTTTCCCTTCCCCTTTGGGACAAGACTTTTGTGAAGTGGGGAATGCCGGGGCCCCCCACCGTGGTGGGGGTTTTTTCCACTTTAAAACTGTAGGTCCTTAATTTCATCTCCCCAATCACCCTCCCAAATTACACATTACGTAAGTTGTTTTAACCAAAGGGGTTGGACCCGGTGTAAAAATAAAAAATGATTTTGGACACAATCTGTTTTTCTAAAAAAAAAAAATATTATGGTACAATTTTGTTTTGAAAACAAAGAAATAGGATGTAAACTGCGTTCGGGAAAAAAAAATTTTTTAATAAAAATACAAACATCTGTACGTGAAAATAAACAAGAATATTTTAGAAGTAAAAATTTAAAATCATCCCCAATCTGTGAAACCACCATCTCCATTTTGCGGGTCTAATCTGTCGGTTTGGGGAAGGGTAGGGCCGAGGGTTTAAAATAGATGTGTTGATTCAAAATTATATGTTGGCTTTGGTTCTTAGTTTTTAAATTTAATATCACTACGGCTAATACAAAAATGTGATTTTAAAAATTTGATTTACAAAAAGATTTTAAAGACTTTGATGTGGAGCTTGGGAGAAAAATGGCTTAGTGAGGAATACTTAACTCCCTTGAAAAACTTTAGCATTATTTAGTTAATGCTAAATTAGTTCTACACACCCAAAATAATCCAATAATATGGGACTCCTGCAATATTTAACACATCAAGACTAGCTAGTTTATTTAATACTACCCACTGAATAATGCCGATATTTCGTGGGCACCTTACAATTTTTAAAGGTTACAAAATTACTATTTCTAATATTGTATTTTTACTTACCCCTTTTATCTTGGGTTGCACAAGTCATGAACAACCTGTTCGCACCAAATTTTTAAAATAAAGAGAAGTCCAAACAAGCTATGAAAGATGCATCCCAAAAACATGTTGCAATTAAAAGGGGTCCAGAAATGCCCCTGATTGGCCAGGCTGGGGGTACAAATAGGAACGAGCCAAGTTTGAATGCAACTAACCCCATATCTGGTGTAGTGGGCTGAATGGGTTTTACTTGATTCTACAAACCCAATCACCAGGGCTTTGGCGTAGTATTTTGGGGGAAAGAGCCAAGTTTGACTGCAAAATAAACCCAATCTGGGATACGTGATTGGGGGGGCGTACTTAAGAATCAAAAGCCAACTCGTTGGGGTATCCGGGTAGGTGTTTTTGGGAAAATGCTTACAAGAGAGTGCGTTAGCAGAGTTGCGTGCGGGCGTTGTAATTTTAATATGAAAATCCCACCCCTTTACCCTCAAAAAAAAACCTATATAACGAGGGAACTCAAACAAATATGATTGACTATTACATCCAAAAATTCCACGAGAGGTCCTTGTGTGGACTTGAATGCAATCATTTCCCGGATGTCAATTTTATAAAAATTTTTTATATTTTTTAAATTTTTATTTATAATGTAAACAAACTTTGATGGGTTTGAGGGTTTTGAGCACTTAGATTAATAAAAGTAATTGAAATCGTTTGGTGTAGGCGTTGTTAATTTCTCCCTTGAAGATTAAATTTTTGAAAATAAAAATTTTTTTATTAAACCCCTTAATTTTTTTATTTTTGCCGCTTTTGGGGGCTAGTCGCCCTTTTTAATTTTTAGAGGTGATAATTTGATAGCCCCTTTTTATTTTCTTTTTTCTTGGAAATTTAGTTTAAATATAATTGGTATTGCTCTTGTGGTTTCCACTAATTGTTTGTAATTTAAAATTTTTAATTTGGGTTCTTTTATAGGTAATATTTTGAAGAAAATATTAAAGTAATTAATTTTTTTTGGGTTTTTTAAGTTTTAACTTTAAATTTACCCGATTCGTTTAGTGAGAAGTTACCTTTCTAATGTAAAATTTCTTTGTCTTTCTATTTTTAATGTTAAATGTTAACATGTCGGAATATTCTCGATTATTCAAAGGTGGGGGGAAGTAAATTTGTACCAAAGAAAATTTGAAACTATGTAGGAAGTCAAAAATTTTTTGGAATTTATAAATATTTAAAAAATTTATATTTTAAAATTTAAATTTTTTTTTTAAAATTTTTAAAAACGTTTAGTCTGAATTCACAATGTGAAATTTAGGCGCGTTGTTAACCGTTTAAAAGAGGCTTTTTTTAGCTCTTTATTATTTTAGTGAGGATTTAAAAGTTTAATGGTTTTAAAAAATAATTTTTTTTAGTCAGAATTCAAATGGTGATTCAGGCCCCTTTTTTTAACCCATTAAATAAGTTCTTTATTAATTTTATTAAAGATTTTTTTTTGGTTTTTTGGGTCTCTTCCAGATTTTCTTTTTAAATGAATAAAAATTTTCTTTGAGAATTTGGGAAATATATTTTCAAATCTTTCTGCGCAAGTGCGTCTCTGCCATATTTATATGTTTTCTAAAAAACTCTTTTAGCTCGCCCTTTTGAGGCCGTGTATTTATTTTTTTTGCTACTGTTGTTTTGCCTTAATTAAAATTAAATTTAAATTTTTTTTAAAAATTGCAAAAGTTCTATTTTTTTTAAATTTGTTAAAATTAAATTCCTTATAGTTTTCGTTTCCCCTTCTTTTAGGCTTTTTGTGGCCCTAGCTAAAAAGGGAAATGGTGATAGGTTTCACTGCCCGGGTTGACTGACACCCCCTTTCAGATTCGAACCCGGTACCCTGAGCCGACGGTTTTCTCTCTAGTTTCAGGTACCCCGGGGTTCTAATCCAAAGTGGGCCAAAAATGGGGAGAGTGACCCCCCTTTAGTAGATTTTATTGTGTTTAGGTCGATAGCTCTAAAATAGAACCCTTTATACCGCAAAAGGCCCAGTTTCCGAGACAAAGGACAAGTTGTCGTGAGTTCTCTTCTTTCCTAATGTTGATGATCATCAAAAACACGTAAGCAAAAACCGTTCTTTCATTTGCTTTTTTTCCCAACACTTTTATTTTAAATTTTTAAAACAAACATCTCAATATAGGGGGGGGGCTTTTACATCCCCTGTTTTTTAAACAAAAACATCATAAAACTATAAAAATATCAGTAAAATGTTTTTAAAAAGCTATATAAATAAAAACATTGTAAGTATGCAAAATATAATTTAAAAAAAAATTGCTTGGGTTTAAAAAAATTATTTCAAAAACTTGTCAAAAAACCCCTTTTAAATTTGTATTAACTATGTCAATTAAAGGATCAAGTTATCCAATTTTTAGTTCTACCAACTCTTTAATTTATCACTTTCATTTAGTTTCCCAAAAAAATTTCCCCTGTTTTAGAAATCAAGATACCCCACGATTTTGGTAAAAAGAACAGTGTTAAATAGTATCTTAATTTATTTAAGGGGTGGTGGGGGAGGAAAAGTAAAGATAAGTCAATCTCTTATGCAGTTTTTAAAACCCAAAAACTTTTTTGGGTGAAAAATAAAAAAAATTTTTTCCCCTTTAAAAAAATAAGTTTTTAATTTTTCTTCAAATGTTTACCTCAACAGTTTTTGGAATTTCTGTCATGGCATAGTGACAATTGAAGACAAACTTTTTAAATGAAGAGAAAATGTTGTTAAAAATTACGGGACATCCTTAAAAGATTTCAAGAAACTTTTGTTTATATATGTAAAGGAAAATTAAAATATGTTTTATTGAAGCAATATTTTATTTATTTTCAAAAAAAATTTTTTGTTATAAAAAATTTCAAAAAACAAGGGCCTTTTTTAGCGTCCCCTTTCCACCCCACTTTAACCCAATTTTTAATATTCTTCAATATAAAGTATGTTATCCGATTTGGTACTTCTAGAGAATATATCAACCCTTATGAAAGAAAAAAAATATGAAAAAATTCTTATCAATGTGGGCCCCGCAAAGTAATTTGTTTAAAACAAACTAAGGTGTTTTGCCAACTAAAGTCGGATTTTTAGAAACCTCGTCTTATACCTGTTCAGTTCCCGCAAAATGTACAAATTTCCCCCGTGAATTATTGAGTAGGAAGGTTGAAGTTATAAAAAAAAAGGGGTTCGCATTTTTCGCGGGAGAGAATGAAAAAAAACCCTTTAAGTGAAACCCCCTCAGTACACCCGGGGGGATTCGAACCCCTGATATTCCCCCTCATCGGCAGTCTTTGACTTTTCTTCGAGTTTTGTCACTTAGACCCTGCGGCCAACCCAAGCAGGTCAGGGGCTTCATGTTACTGTACGAAACCCGTTAAGCTTTTAAAGGTTTTACTTAAAAAATAAATTGATGCATAAAATAACACCCGACATCCCCCCAAGTGTTTTCAAAAATTCCCGCTAAATTTAAATTTACAAACTTTTTCATTAGCACGGCGAATCCCTTTTAAATTTTTTGAGAGAAAGATTTTAAAAAATGGTCTTTCGAAACAATCCTTACATAAAAAAATTCAAAAGTAAAACCCATTCAAGACAAAAATTTTCGGGGAAACCAAATTATTCACGCGGCTTTAAAATGAATGTTTAAAAAAAAATATAATACCTATAGAGTTAATGTTCATTCTAAAATTTTCAACTCCCTAAAAAAAAATTCCCTCAGTATTCCCTTTATAAAGTATTTTATCCAAAGGGTTTTAACAAAAAAAAAAACCCAAAAAATAAACAACAGGTTGCGGGGGTGACGCGCAGCCAAAGCATAAAAAATAAAATTTTCCACGGGAATGAGTTTGGGGCCATGGCGGAGTTCTGGTAGTGACACCAGTGGGGGTTGTGGGGGCCCGGGGGGTTTGGGAGGTATAGGAGGTGGGTTTAGGGTGGTAGGTCCCCCAATCCCTTTCGGATGATGGCTTGTTAGCGGCACCCTCTGTTTTCATTTCACGGGTTATTTTAGTCAGGACACCCCCCCCCCAAAAACACACACCAAAAATGTCCCCCCAACTCCAAATCCTCATCTCTCGGCCCCAAAACCCTTCCCCGTACATTGATATTTCCCAAGGGCCCGAGCCCCAATATCATTTCCCCCGCAGTGGACGCCTCATAAAATCAACAGTCCTTTGTTTAAAACCCCTTTCCCCAAAACCCCCGTAACCCTCCCTTTCCCCCGACAAGGTGACGAATAACGGTCGGCGACAAAATTTTTTTACGGTTCCGTACCCCTTTTTAATTTAAACAGGAAAGGGCCCTTTCCCCCCATTCCCCCCGAACCCCTTTTCTTCTCCCCCCTCAGGTTTAGTTCTCTCGTGCATGTTTAATCAGTAAATTTCACGTGCCCTAAGGGGGAAGGAGGGGGGACAAGAAAGGTGACTTGGCCCAGTAGCCAGTGACCCTTTTGGAAAATATTGCGTAGCACAAGACTGCGCTTGGCTTAAGTATAAAAATTTAAATTTCGAGTTGGATATTTACTAAGATTTGATTCCCCCAAAAACCCCCCTTGGGGTTTTCGCAGAGGCTAAGCCGCAGTGGCTCCCCAGACTCTTGAGTTGGCCCCAAATGGGGGTTTGGAAAGATTTTTGGGGGTTCACGGGTAGGTCCAATTGATTTCAAACTTCAAAAAAATATTAAAAATTTCAAACACGTCAACAAATTGGGGCTTTTGGTCACTAACCGAAATTGTAAAAAAAGTAAACTTTTGGGCTTTAAAATTTTTTTTTCTTAAAAACCCCTTAATGGAAAAAGGGGATGTCACAATAATTTCTGGTAAAAGTGGAATTTCTAGGGGAATTAGAGTGAAACCCGTTCCTTTGTCTATGTTTGCCTTTTGGGGAAATCATTTACCCCCTACAAGCCGAGTAATGAGACTTGTAAATTTGTTCCCCGGGGAAATTTGGGGGTATATCATCCGGACGATGTCCCCACACTATGACTTCCCTTTGTCCCCGGCTGTTAAAATAGTGTTAAAAAAGGGGGTGGGAACGGCAGTTAACTTTGGGAAAAGGGACGGGATGTAAAGTTTAAGGGAGTTTAAAGGGCGGGGTTGGTATAGCGTTTTACAACTAAAAAAGGTGTGGTCAAAGTATCTAAACAGTCACTTGTTGCGGTAGATGAAATAAGGTTGTATAATCATGCGATGCAAAATGTGATGTCCTCTTGATCGACCCTCGGGAAAAATTTGGGAAATGCATACAGATTGAGTCTGTGGGCCCTAAATTATGTTAATACTAAAAAAATTTTAAATTTTTTTGGAAAAATTTTTATTTTAAAAAGGAAATTTTTGATAATTTTTTAAACCCTTTTAAAAAGAAAGTTTTTTTTCCTTTTCAATCCCCCCTACACTTAAATTAAAGTGGCAAATTTTAAACTTTTCCCAAAAAAAATAATTAAAACCCTTCCCCAAAGTTTTTTTAATTTTTGCAATCGCATATCCGTGAGGTCCTGGGCAGTTGGTTTTTCAAATTTTATACATTTTACATATTTTACGTTCCCCTAAAAATATTTTTTAACATATTATAGGATATACAATAAATCACAAAAAATCTTTTTTTTATTTTTTTTTTTTAAAAAAAATTAATAATTAAAAAAAATGTGATTAAAAATTTTTTTTTTGGACAAACCCAAAAAATATTTGAGGGATATCACATAGATCTGTAAGAAATAAATTTTTGTGTGTGACGCTTTGCATTTTTGTGCATATCTCAAGCCGGTTTAATGAGTGTTTAAAGCATTTCACCTCCCACAAAAATGGTTTGGTTCTTTTTCTGCCCGGCCCAAGTAGATCTTTTTTTGTGGTTCAAAGCTTTCTTACAGAGGCCCAACCTTCGGATAATTCAGTTTATGGGAAAATTATATAAAATTCAGACTTTATTGTACAGACCTGTCGAAACTCGAATGCTAATGTAACATTTTTATTAAAAGTTTCAAATATGCAAATGCAGAAATTTGGATGCAAAATTCTTGATTTGATACAAAGCTTATATCATTTTTTCAGATGACAATTTTATGAGCAAATTTGATATCTTGTCCTTCATTGTATAAGTTGTTTTGATGTCAGAAGGCGTTACAACTGAAATTTAAAGACGTTCTCTCAGGCATTGGCCCGTTTTAAGTACTTTCTAAGGTTGAAGGCAAAAAAATTTAAGTTTGTCTGAAAAAATTTTGCTTCAAGTCTTGCGTGAGTCCAAAACAGATCCAAATATTCTAATAGAAAATGAAAAACTGGGAATCTCTTTCTGATCAGAGGGGGAGACCTCTTAACCGTCCTCATCGCAAAACTAAATCAAACCTTTTTCTCTCATTGAGGATATATTCGGTCATTTCCAAAAACAAATGGACACTTTAGTAGTCAGAATAAAGAGCAGAAATACCTTTTTTTCCCAAACCCTTTAATTTAAAAAATTTAAAGTTCAATCTTTTCAAAGAAAAACATCCGGAGCAACAGTTTTAATCAAAAAGTACATAGGGTTTCTTTAACTTAATTTCAATTTAAAATTTGATATACCCACGCTCTGACACAAGTGCAAAATGTGACAGATATTTGTTCAACTTATTTATGCTGAAAATAGAAGCCAAAAAGATTGAGGTTGAAAGTGAGCTTCACCCCTGTGGAAGGTTTGTGGGCTTATGCTGCTTTTAAAAAAGACATAATTGCTGTTAAGCACAGAAATTTTTATTGTTGTATTATGTACAAACATTTAAAAAGGGTAGCCTTTTGTTTTCCAAATTTAACTCCTTTAATGTGTGTTATAAAAACGTATTCAAGCTACAACTAATGTGTCCATTTATGCGGGGAGTGATGTTAATAATCCACCAATGGGAAAGAGATGGTTGCTTAGCGTGGTTTTTTTTTGATATAGTTCCTGCCCGTTCACCCTTTTAAGCCAAATTTTTGGGAAGACTCTGGAAATTTGGGCCAAAAAGATTTCTTTTGGGTATGGTTGATAAATCATTAAACCAAAACAATAACCACAAAAGGTTGCCCTTTTTAAGATATTTTGTAATATGTGGTTAATTTATATGTTGAACAGATATTTTTTTGCATTGTAAACAGCTTTTTTTCCCTGTGACAGACTTTTTGCATGGATAGAGAAAAAAAAAAAAAAATTTTTAACTGTTCTTGTCCCATTTCAGTGGGTTAAAGTTATGTAGTTTGCTCGGCCAAAAACCATTAAAAATTGTATTACATGCAACAAGGTAGCCTCAAAAAATTTTAAGGCTATTAATCAAAGTTAAAAGAAGAAACATGGTTACATATTAATCCAAATATACCCTTTTAACTTCCCCATAAAAGGGTAGATTATTATAAATTTTTATTACTACTACTATTATTTTTGGGTTACTGTTTTTAAACCCCACACTTTAGTTTATTGTTTTTTTTTGCTTTTTTTTTATTATTTTTCATTATTAATTACGTTTCTATAACTATTAATATTTTTATAGCATTTTTTTAACCCTTTTTTTTTATTTTTAAAATTCCCCGCCTCTGTGGCTTTTGTTGGCTAACGCGCTTGTCATGTTTAGTTTCGACTGCTGAGGAGGGGGGATCGAGGTTCGAATCTGGGTCGGGTGAATGGGGGGGGTTTTTTTCCAAATTTGGTTTTCCACTCTCCCTCCACCAAAGGGGGGTTTCATTTTCCCCTAATTTTAAAATTCCCAAATTTCCTAATCCATTAGCGTGATTAGTACAAAAAGCGTAAAACCCCCAACGGGTAGTAAGACGCATTTGTAAATATTTTTTATTTTTATTATTATTTTTTTTATCTTATTTTCTTGTGTAAAAATATGTATTTTTTAAGGTACTTGTTTTACTTTCATTTTGCTGGCCTTTTTACAGGTCTTAGATTTTGGGCCCAGCACTTTAATAAAGAAAATTAAAATTTTAAATTGATATTATATTCTTCCATTGTTCTGAAACCCTGCATAAAGCTCCGTTTTCAGTCACAGCAGAAAAGAAGATAGATTGGTGGATTGTGTGATTTTAAGTGGACAGGGGATTTTTGCCAGTTCTGTGTGGACCTAAAAACCTGCGAAGGGAATCACCACTATAACAAACTAGTGATTTTGGGTTTTAGGGAAAAAATCTCTGCATAAATAACTATGAAAAAAATTAAGTCCCTTTTCAAATCCATCCCCCGTCAAAATTCAGTGGTTTAATTGATGCTACCCCCCCTTGTTCCACTGTAATAGAAAATTTATTTGTTATTTTTTTTGATTTTGTGTAAAATGCTATAAAATTTAATGGGTACTTTTTTCAATCCCAACCTCTTCATTAAGGAAAATCACAGCTTTATTTTTTTTTAAAATAAGAAAACGCATTGAAATTTTTTCTTTATTCTCTTCCGAATTTTCTTTTTTTTGGTTAAAATTCCCCGTTACAGTGAGGTCTTTAATTATAACATTTTTTAAATTTATTTTTTCGGTATTTAAATTAATTTTTTTTAAATTTTTAATTTTAAACAAAACATTTGGGTCGCCAGGCCAGGAAATATTAAATTTTTGGGGTTTTGGTTTTTAAAAAAGTTTGAAAATCCCTAATTTTAAGACTTTCAATCTCGCAAAATTTTCTGAAAAATACCCAAAGACTTTAAGATCGGAGTTTTAATCTCTGGGGTTTTCGGGACTTTTTTGTTTTATTTATAAATGGCTTTTTACTCTCCCCTTACACAAAAGCGTCTACCCCTTTTTTCTAAATTCAACCTTTCCCCACCCTTAACCCGTTTTGCCTTTAAAAATGATATATGCGTGTAGCTTTAAACCCGGTAAATTAAAAAATTTTTTTGTAAAAAAATCATGTGGGTTTTTTAATGTCATTTTTTAAAATTTTAAATTAAACAAATAGAAATTTACTAAAATGTTATAAAAGTTGATGACAAAAAAATATGCTTAAAAAATTATTCTTGTGAAAATTTGACTGTAGTATACAAAATGTTTATGGTAACTTTTTTTTTTTTATTTTAACAAAAAACTTGAAAAAAAAAAAAAGGGCTAATACTTTTAACTAGTAAAGTAAATAGTTTTCCCCAATTTTTATTGTAATTTTATTTTGATCATGTATTATTTTTTATCCTGGTATCCACATTTAATTTTAAATAATTTAGCTTAGATTGGACCCCCATCACTTCCCAAAATGTATAATTTTGTAACTCGTTGTTAGACTTGTCGCCTGTGACGGGAAAATCCATGTCCCAAATCCCCGGGTTTGGGCCTTAGAGTTTTTTTCTCTAAAGGGTTTAAAACCCCCTCCCCGCGAAAGTGAGTATATTTTTCCCCTTTTGGTTATACCTTCCTCAATTTTTACTCAATTATTATGGAATTAAGGGCGTAGATTAAAACTCAATGGGTTATTAAAAAGTGGAGGGGGGGGGGGGGGGGGGGGGAAAATGCAAAAATTATTTTGGTCCCAAGAGCTTTTTAGAAAATTAAAAACCTTTTTTTTTTGGGGAAAATTAATACAAATTATATGTGTTATTAGTGTTTTTTGTTTGTATTGATAATATTTATCCCAAAATTTTGGGAGCTAAATATCAAATGAAAAAGAAATATTACTACACCAATTTGGGTTTATATGTAGGTGTTAAAAATAATTATAACTAGATTTAAATGTCAGGATGATACATCGATGTTTAAAAAGGGGTACGAAAAAAGTTCAGAGTCGCTATTGTGCAAAAAAAAATGTACTCAATTTGTAAAATTCCCTATTTTACAGTCAGGTTTTTTTTTTTCGTTTTCATTTTTTTCGGGTTTTTTTTAAAGTCATCCTCTAGCTATTTTGCTGTTTTATGGTGTTTCCCTCGTTGAATCTCAAATAGTGTGATTTGAATTCAATCCTATAAAAAAATTTTTGGGCACGTGCGTATATTTCAGACGTTAACAGAGATTCAAATTTAAAAACACATTGAATGATGATACCAGTAAAAAAGTGATCGCTCTTACACAAAATTGATGTGTTGATACTTGATGATTCTAGCACTGAAAAAAAAATGTTTTTAAAAAGTCTTCGTTTCCTCCATATTTTTAGTGGCAGGATAAAAAATAGGGGACAATTAGGTCTCATATTTTTTTGTTTTTAAAGTTATAGGGATAGGAATAGTAATGATTTGTGTCTATCTGTTTCTATGGGGTGACTAAAAAATAAAAACTCAATAAAATATTTCCTCGTTTTTACACCCTTAAATTATTAGTTTTTTTTAAATTTGTTCGTCATTGACACCCATATCGGTCGGTGTTTTTCCCTAAGGTGGTTGTTTTAAAACCTTCCTTTTTTTTCCGCCTAGTGTTTTCTGAGAATTGGTGCTGGCCTCTCTTGTGCCGAAAAATTTAAAATGTAACTAATAAGTATGTTGAAATAAAAAAAAATTTCAACAAAATTTAACTTACAACGTACTTTCATATTTAATTATTTATTATTCTTACCTGCCTTTGGTGGCGTAATTTTGGGTAACGGTAAGGTTGAGCTCGTGGAGGAGGGGGGATCCCAGGTTCGAATTCGGTGGGTGAAGGGGGGGGGGGGGGCCCAAAAGGGGTTTTTCCCTTCCCCCAAATGGGGGGGTTACTTCCCCTAATTCGACCCCCCAAAATTCCCAATCCAAATTTGGGAAATTTGGTTTTAAAACGTATAAACCCCCAAAGGGGAGTAAAACCCCGGTTTTTAATTTATTTTTATTTTATTATGAATAAAGCACTGTTAAAAATACTTGTGGGTTTTTTTTTCATAAAAGATATAACCCACCCCGGGAGTAAGCGCGGTGCTAAATTTTTTATTAATTGTTCTTTTTTTAAGCAATTAAAAATTACGTCAAAATTTTTGAAAAAGAATTTTTTAAAAAATTTAAGCCCCTTTTTTTAAAAAAATTTTGGCTTTTTATTTTTTATTTTTTTTTTTTATTTATTAGCCGCATTTTTCTCCCCTTTTTCGGTTTTAGGGGGTACTGTACAAAATTTCAAAAATGGCTGAGTTGGGGTTAAAATTTGGGGAAAATTTCCCCCATTTGGTTGTGGTAAGCCTTTTTGAAAAAAAACCCCAAGTTAAAAAGCCGGGTTACCCCCAAATTTTTTCCCGTCGTGGGTTTAGTCCCCAAATGGGAAAAAAGCGGGTTAGACGAAGGGGGGCAAATTTTGGGGGACCCCACGGCATTTTCATTTAATTACCTAAGGGGAAATTAAAACGCGTTTTAAAAAATCGATTTTTTTGGGGTTTTTTAAAATTTTTCTTTCGTAAAATAAAAAAGGTTTTTAAAATTTTCAAAAAAAAAACTTAAGTTGGTGAAAACCCAAAATAACTTGATCGGCCCAAAACGCTATTTTTCTAAAAAAAACCCAATTTAAAAATAACCTTTTTTTAAAATTTATTTTTTTTTTTTTCTTTTGGGTTTCTTTTAAAAAGCTTTTTGGGCCAAGTTTTAATTTAAAAATTGAAATTAAAAAAATACAAAGTGAAGATTTGAAAAAAATAAAAAATTAAGAAAGAAAAAAGGTGTTTGCCCAAAACCTTTTATGTTAAAATTGATGACTATAAAAAAAATGTTTATAAAAACCTTCCCCATAATTTTATACCGAAAAAAAAAGGGGCAAATTTTATTGTTTCTTTTTAAAAAAATTGGGGAAAAAATATTTTTTATTTTTAAAACCTAAAAATCAATTTAAAAATTTCCGTTTTCCCCCTGAAAACAATAAATTGCCCCTGGGTTTCGGTACCAGCCAGAATGGGAAACAAAGGTGTATGGCACTATTCGCACAGGTAAACTGGATTACCGGTGACGAAGAGTTCGGGATTCGAATCCAATAGGATGTTACCAGATGTAACTTCCCTAAATGGTCTCCCACTCACGTTCCACTCGAATTCATTTTCTCTAAATTTTTAACTTCCTCATTTTTATCTAATTTATATATGTATTTATATTATTTTTATCAGTCACCCGTATGGATTCCCAAATGGACTACACGTCAACCTTGTCCAGTTCGGTCTACAGGTTTTCGTATCCCTGTTGGTTATGAGGGCGATTTCTTATAAATCTTGCCACCCTCCCTAAACACAAATGCGAGTACAGTTTCCCTAAATGTTAGCTTCCTCATCTATATCCTACTATTATAACATCTACTCAATAAAACACTTCTTTTCCTTATACAATCTGTACATTAACAATAATTAAGTCCACCAAATAATTAATTTCACAAACACCGGTGGGCACGCAGGCAAAGACACCTGTTTTTTGCCTTGTGTGTTGTTGATTAGGTCAGGGGTAAAATCCTGACCAAGTTTACTAAGATGTGGTTTCCTAAAAAAAAAAAAAAAAATCATCTCCCTCACTTCATATAAATGCAGCCTTATTCGTCTCTTTTAAATTAGTGTAAATAAATCAAGTTTGGTGGTAAGTATGTATATGGTATGAAGTATGTAAAAATATTTTGTATACAGTCGAGTTGAGTTTGTCTTTGATGGTGTGATTCGCTTTTGGAGGAGTTCATACGCTTCCGTGTCAGATTTATTTATTTTTTTCGATTTTTTTCTGATGCCAGTGTTTCCTAAAAATTATTTCCTACAACTAATCCATTCTAAATATTTATCTTTTTATAACAGGAATTTAAATTGCGTGCAATGTGGGGAATGCCAGGCCTCCACCGTGGTTCGGATTCCACGTTAAACTGTAGGTCCTTCATTTCATCTCACAATCACCCTACCATTACACATTAGCGTAAGTGCGTATAACCCGAACGGGTAGTAAGACGCAGTGATAATATATAATAATAATAATAATAATATAATAATAAAGTGAAAAATAACAACTTGAACAGGAAAATCAAACCCAACACCCAGCCAATGCTCGACCATTGAAAATATTAACGCATCATAACATCTAGATATAGATTAGAGAAACCAGGTCGGTGCAATGGTAGAGCAATGGCGTCGAAAGACAAAAGTCCTTGGTTCTATTGTTTTGTCCAAATAGTAATTTCTCACTTAATAGAATTTGTATGAAGGTTTTCCTCTATTTTCATAACCAATGAAATGAGGATATTGAATTGTTGAATTGAACTGTAGTCCTTTGATTCATACTAACAAATATACCTATGGACCAGAGTGTATATCAGATTGATTTAATTGGCTGGACTTTAATCATCTAAAAATAAATTTCAATATAATGAAGTGTAACCAAATTATGTTATTCATTGTAATATTTTTTAAGTTAATCTGTCTATGAATCTCTTGTAACTTTATAGATAGCTAAAATGGCATGCAATATTTCGAGACTTTCACTAAATAGGACATGACTAAACATTTTTTTAAAGGATGTATGATTTTCAATAAAACTTGATTGTTGTTTTCAATATTCTGTAAACTGATGATCTATTACAATCCTTGAACATTTTAATCCTCCATTACATAATAATGTGTTCGCACTTATGTATCACATATCCACATAATAGGTGGACCAGTTCATTGAAATTGTCGGTGAAGTTTGCCCAATCTAATCAAGAAGCTGTTTGGTAAAATTTAACCACCAAGCTGAGAGTTTATCGTTAACCTAAGTATGGTCTAAGATTATTATAAAAAACACATGTTCACGTTGTAGTAATTACCACTTCGCACAGTTGTCTATAATTGTACAACTTTTACTAAATGAGCAGTTTATGAGCCCGAAGTTTGCCAACGTTTCCAGTTGGTTTTATGGAAGCTAGAAGTGTAGTAAGGTTGGTAATCACTGCAGCGGTCTCTGTATTTAGGATCGTTTTGCTTTCCGGAGTTGTAGTGTTATTACACACATTTATAATATAGCTCTCACCAAACAGCTCACCTGGGAGATGGGTAACATAACCCCTCCCAGAATTTAAAACCCTCATTCCTTCCGAGTGCCGATACTGAACCACTTTGTTTTACACCAGCTACTCGCTAACTATTGACTTCTACCCTATATTCAGATAACGTTTGGAAGGGAAACGCGAATTGGCGGCGTTTAGAAATCTGATAAAACAAAGATTTTACTCTATGACCCTTGTTAAATGAAAGAGAGATACCTATATTACATTTAGGTGGAAAAAAAAAACCAAATATGTTAATCTCGTTTGAATAAAGCATCAACTCAGAGTGAGATGGTTAACGTGAAGTTAGCCGTAGAGCAGCTCTCAAATACTATCCTATAACTTGGCAATGTATCTTACGAGATAAAATCAATTTGTGATTTTTTTTATGAATTAATTTATCATAAAATACATTATTTTTGCTTTGAAGCTGTCTGGATACACTACAACTACTGTTTCATGTTTGTATTTCTTTTAAAGGATAATTTCCAGATTTGATTTTTTGTGTGGTAATAATCTGGAAGGAAGAAACTTTAAGAAGAGATCAGAGTATTTTTTTTCAGTAAACACTGATAACCTTTTACTGCATTATTATTATCATTTAAATTTAATAACGACACCTGGACACGTGAATCGAGCCCGGGACCTTAGGCTTAGTAGGATATTCTCCCTATAAGTTGGTTAAACTTGTTAGCTGAGTGCACTTTGGACTAACCTCCTAGCAGCTGGCGTTCTTCTTTCCGGCTCCTCTTCTCTACAAAAAGTATAAAAACTCGCTGTTCTATACCAAAAAAAAGGAGAGATGTTCCCCTAGTGGGCTATGCTAATCGGCAAAACAATCTATGTTTTTTTAAAAACATGACCTGGTACAAAGGCGTGACTGCTAATTCAAGAAAGTATTAGGCCTACGTCATCCTTGCATGCTCTATATTGATTAAGGCGGCAAGCTATGACACTATTTAGATGCGGCTATAACAGCACTTGGCGATCACCATAGCTTGTACATTAAATTCCTTATTTTATTTGTGATATCTTATCTAAAGTTGCAGCTGAAAATTATATAACTGGATATACGAATGTATTAAATTAGTTAAAACAAATTAGTAACTTCAAAATATGATCCTTCCTACTAGAATCTTAATTTAAATAAACCTATTATGTCTTCTATGCGCAGTGAACTTAAGAGCTTGCTCTAAATAAAGTTAGATATAGAAAAAAAATATATATTTTACCAAACATGAGTGGTAAAACAGGTTTTAAAAATAAAACTCCATGGACCGAGCACGTAAGTGAGATATACCGACCGATGGGCCACCGCTTACGATGACAGTGCCGACATAATTATGCGGATATGGGGGTGTCATGTCGTCAGCACAACAAACCCTCCTGCCGTTAATCCCAATTTTATAACTGGAGCTAGTAATAATATTGCAGTCTGAGCTATATCATTTGTAGAGCAGTTTGTGAAAGGCTCTTTCCATGCCCCGATGAGGTGAGGTGATAGTGTTAGTCAGTACTAAGAGATGAAACCAGTGGAAACTCATAAACCTAACTTAAACCTAATTAACTAAACCTTGTTGACCGTTGGGGTACCTACGCTTTCGGGAAAAATACCCAAGGTGCCAGCCGGGGATCAAGCCTAGGCCCCCCAGGCTCGTATCCAGGTGCATTGACCACTTCACCATGGGGCTGGTTAAACCGGAGCTACTACTTCTTTATCCGTGTAGCTCCTGATTTGTCCACGCGAGTTAGAGTAGCCATCAGTTCTGAACACTAGGAACAGTAGAGATTAAAGGAGTAACTAAATTTCAAAATACCAGAACATTTACAGGTATTAATATTTATAGTACGAATTGAGTCCTCTGTTAAATTGTACGGCATTGATGTAAGATTTAGATTTACCTTATACAATCTTAACTATCGTTTCTGTATCAGCGTGCTATTAAAAATTTAACGTATTTAGTAATTTGTTGTGTAAAGTTCAATTTTAATAGGAAGAACCTTATCTGACAGTTATAAAAGTAAATGGTACGGAACTCCGCACGGACTTTCTCGCTATACTGTTTTAAAATGGAGATATTTACACAAAACTCGTAATAAATGTGAAATGAAATAAAATACACTAGCAAACCCAAGCATAAATTGCACTATACTTATGTAAAACCTTTTTTTTGAGTCCCAGTTTTAAATTTTATAATTTGCTTTTTAAAGAATTAATGTCCTCATTTGTATGTTTGGATCGATAAAAAAAATATAAATGTTAGGTCCACAAGGGTCAACATTTCGTATTAAAATTTGGACTTCTGGTTAAAATGTTCGACATTTTATTAGGTGTTGCAAATCTTCATGCCATCGCATTGCTACTAAATTCCTTATTTATAAATTTTGACCAATAAAAAATGTAAATATTGACTATTGAGTCTAAAATGGATATATATCATTGTTGTACAAACATTTCTCCTAAGAGGTTTAAGGAAAAACAAAATAAACTTTTAGATACCTACTTATATTTAATGACACTATAGCATTGGAGAATTATTGCGTTAAAACTTAAGTAGTATCTTTTTACAACTAAAGCTCACAAAATTGTATTAATATATTTGCCAATATCTCAGAAAATGTTGGATTTTAAAAAATATATTTCATATAAAAGTTTTTTTATTTTTAATAGTACTACAATTTTGCAATGATAAGTTATTTAGTATTTCAAATAGTTGCGGAGATAAGGAAGTTTCTGCTTAGCCTGTAAAGTACCCTAAAATTCATTTTCATGGTAAAATTAAAATAGCCAGTTTATTTATAATCTTAATCAACACCTAGATACGAATCTGGATCAAAATGTTTAGCGTCGATTTTGAAAAAATTGATTTAGTCTCTTTTCGACCTTTCTTAAACTACTCTTTATTTTATGTTTAAACAGACACACAGACAGACGTCATTGCAAAGACCACTTATTAGGGTTTGGCGGGTCTTGAGACGTTGACATCCATCAACAATTCAGGTTAGATTTTCTTTTGCGGTCTCAATACTTTTATATTTTTGTTCGAAAACTTAAAATATATATATATTCTACATATAGATTGAAAGTTATTGGTTTAAATAAAATATGCTTCTTATAAAATATTTGTATTATAAAGAGACCTACATATTTGTAACGATAAGTAATTTCATATATCAAAAAGTTTAGGAAATATTATAAAAAAAGATAATTTACGCATCAGACCGGAGCCCTTAAAGTCATTTTGCCGAAATATTGAGAGAAGCCATTTTGTTTGGAATGTTTAGAAATGTTTAGAAATGAAATTTAATCAAAATAGTTATAGCCGATTTTGAGAAAATCGACTTTTTTCTTTTTTTGCTCTTCAGTAAAACTACCCTCAATTATAGGGTTAGATATCCTATTCCAAAAACCCCCTTGGGGCAACCCTATAAAAATCCTAGATACCAAGTTTTAGCCCGATCGGTAAAATAGTTTAGGTTCTAGTTGGAGGTACAGACAGACAGACAGACGGAAAGTCAAAAACCACATTTTTTCATTTGGTAGTTCTTGAAACGTCAAGATTCATCAAAATCTTGAGTTAGATTTTTTTTTTACGATCACTATACTTTTTCTACCTGTAAGATAGAGAGAAAGTGAAAATAGACTAGATATATTTTCAGGTAATCATACGTCAACTCATGCTATTTGCAACTTTCACTTGTTATATATTTTATAAAAAGACACCATTAATTTAGTAGAATGTTATCAACGTTGACCACAAAAAAAAAATCTAATGTCTCTTAGCAAAATCCTACTATGCATTAACTTTATTTAGATTGTAATAAAATATACTTTAAATTTTAAACACTTTTTATCGGATTTTTAACAGTATCTACCACTGTCATTAGCATTCGATCAACAACATCAATACATATGTATATTTTTTATGCTTACTTTCGATAAACCAATGTTTTCAATTAAAGCCAACGGGTGTTTCAAAGAATCTAAAGCACATATTTTTTTACCAAATAAGTTTAAAGAATGTTCAATAATTGAATCGACTCACGTCGATGGTCACATGGTATAGGGCGTAACGCTTGCAATGGGCCGAAATACCGAAGACTGGGAGATTGGGGGCTACCATCCCATTTAGGTGTAATGAGGGTTGTTTTTGCTAGAGGGTCCTCCACCCCTCCCTCCACGCTAATGTAACTATGATGTCTCTACATTCTATCCTCCTTATAATCACAACAGCGTAATTAACATGTATGTGTCTTAACTGGGGTGGGTAGAAACGTGGTTTGAAAAGGAAGTGACCTGCACTATCTTAAAGGCTTTGCTTCTTTCTTTTTCTGTTGTTGTTGTTGTTGTTATAATATTCCCCAGAAGGTTTCTACTGAACCTCATTACAAAAAAAAACAAAAAAACAACGTAATCAAGAGAGTTCATCTGGGAATTGTCGGCTTCTACCTCACTACTAAGCCCAAGTTGAAGCGTTTCTTAATGTATTGTTCCGGTCGTGTTAGTAGTCTATTGTTAGCCGAGGCGAGGAGTAGCTTGGTGGGTACCTAGAGCTCACACGCTATCATTTACCTTTTTAAGGCAAACAACCCTCTCCCCTGTTTTGTAGTTATAGTAACGCTGGTTTTTGTTTTTTTCCTCTAGACGGGACACGTTCACAGGGATAACTAACACGCAACTAGAAGTCTCACTTCTATTTCCTGGAACGACTCTGCTGGGACATCCCTCCCTCCTATCACCGACTAGAAGATACAAGACAAGGTTAGCTGAAGAACTCTCATCAGTTTCTAGAAAACACGCCCTGCAAACATCTAGATTTCAATTCCGCCACGTTGTCTTCCTACCTTGCAGACATATACAGTTATCTTTCTTCTGCTCAAAGTTCCTTCGAATTACATGTATACATTTCTACTCAAACACACAATTAGTGATAGCTAGGGGGAATGTTTGCTAGTTTTAATGTAAACTACACGCTAATATAAATGCTAAACAACTATGAGGCGTACACTGTTTATTTTCCACACCACGTCTTACTACCCATCCGGGATATACGCATTTAATTACGTTAAAATACAAACTTTTATTTTTAGCACTGCGTCTTACTAACCGTTCGGGCTATACGCTTTTATACTAATTACGCTAATGGTTTTAGGGATTAGTAAGGCTAATTTATAGGAATTGTACCTGCATTTTCGTGGAGGGAGAGTGTAAAGCCATTTTGGGGGGAAAAACTCAATACCCCCAACCAAGATTTGAACCTCGATCTCCCCGTAATCAGCTGTCTTGTCTACTGCAAGAATAGCGCGTTAGACCACGTGGCCACCCGCTTAAGTGATCGAATGTTCTAACACTCTCGTGTTAGGCAGGCCTGCTGGAGACGGAAATATCTGAGTTGGAAGCCATGTGTGATCTACTGAGAGTGGTTTTTTCCTAAATGGTTTCTCACCCCTTCTTCCACGCATATGCGGGTATATTACCTTTAAAATGCTTCCTTCCTCATTCTTGCCCAAATATAGTTTTTTTAACATAATAAATTAGTTTAGCCTTAACACTTAGTAAGACATGGTGATATAAAAAAACACTAATGGGGTGCGGATCGGGAAGATGGACTTAAAAGAATATGAGTGTTAAGGAACCAGTAAAACCATGAAAGCAACTTATTGATGACATCAAAAAAAGTAAAAAAAGATGAAGTTACAGGGTATAAATAAATTAAGCTGCTGGTAGGGCATGCTAGAGGACTCAATTTGAACAAGGCAAAGGACCCGTCGAAAGAAGGAAACCTAATAATAATATATACACTGGTATTATTTGTGACGGTATAGTAAAAAAGTATCTTCAGTATGCCCAGGCTGTAATTCCATCGGGTACCCGTCATTTGGCCTAAAAGGCATTTGGCCTAAAGTGTAGGCTAAACGCCTTTAGGCCAAATGCCTTTTAGGCCAAATGCCTTTTAGGCCAAATGCCTTTTAGGCCAAATGCCTTTTAGGCCAAATGCCTTTAGGCCAAATGACTTTAGGCCAAACGCCTTTTAGGCCAAATGCCTTTTAGGCCAAATGCCTTTTAGGCCAAACGACTTTTTGTAAAGTTAATTTTTAGACCATTTATTAAAATATGTTTTGCTGTCTTCGGAAACATTCGTTAAGATTTGTAATGATGCTAATAGATGGCGAGGTGTGTAGTGTTTAGTTAAATAGTATATACTACCGTTTCAAAATATATAAGTCTTTTCTAAATTTACTACTTCCCAAGGTATAGCAGCACGTCCATTAACCTGTAGTACCACTTTTGTATGTTGAACTTTTTACATTGCCAAGGTTTTGTTCTAATTTTCGACAAGCCATCTTGTTAATGTGGGGAGTGCCAGGCCACCACCGTGGTTCGGATTCCACGTTAAACTGTAGGTCCTTCATTTCATCTCCCAATCACCCTACCATTACACATTAGCGTAAGTGCGTATAACCCGAACGGGTAGTAAGACGTGGTGCTAATAATAATAATTTTTGTACCGTTTTGTACCAGAAATAAAAAGTTTTGTACCCGTACCGTTTTTTATTAATTAGCACACCATTTTAATATATTTTTTTTATTTTGAATTTTTAATATATTTTTTTTAAGTGCCAAAGTATATTTTATCAGTCTTTCTAAGTATAAAGTATATTTGTTTATTAATTTTGCTAAATGAATTAATCAATCATTCATTTTTTAATAATCATATTAACTTACTCGAGTTTGCCCACGGCTTCGCTCACATTTAAGTTGGGTAAATTATCTTATTTTTAGCAAATCATCTAAACCAGGTTTTCTCAAACTCTATACTCTTGAGCCTTATATGAACATAAAATTAATTGTTAAGACTCTTATTCTTAGAATAAAATAACTTTTTTACGTTAAAATACAAAAATGAGACATTTATTATTTAATTGATTTAATTATTTTCTGATAAGAGCTTTGTAGAAGTTTATAAAAATAGTAAGGTTTTGTAAGATATTAATTAATTTTATTGCTTCATAGGCCAAACAGAATATTAATTTTTTAGTCAATCATAATTTAGGCAAGTCGAAAGAAGTGAGAATTTGGTTCACACCTCATCTGAAATACCTTCGCGCCTCGCAGTTTGAGAAACCCTGATCTGAACTACCAAAAATACAATTTCAGACACGTATGAGGCGAAAACTTTGTATGTTGATGAAGCCACAAATTAACTACTACCTATAAGAAGTAAAATCTATTTTATAAATATATATATATATATATAATCTATTTTATATATATATGCAGTCTTTGCATCAATATTTGCTCGCTTACGCAGAGACATTGTTGAAATGAACACCAAAAGAAATAGTTTAAATTTACTAACTAAACATGAATTAATTTGAAAGAATCACTCTAGTACTAAGCACCTCAGCTTATCAAATAAATTGTTCTGTTAGTAATTGTTTCTATTGGTTTTTGAAAATTTTCCCTTCTCCTCCCCAATCATAATTTCTCTAACTCCCATTTAAACACATAGTTTTAAGAATACTTTCTTTTACTATAGTTGTACTTCTACCTGCCAGCCAAATTTCGATTTTAAACTATAGATAAAAGGTTCTTTATAACTCCCCCCGCCCCTCCATTGATTTCATGCAGTTACATTTTAAAATGCTCAGACTTATTAGTTATTTGGAGTGGTGCATTTACGGGCATGCCAAAATTCAATTTTTAATGACACTGCACTGAGATGTAGTAGTTTCTATTAATTTTGTAGATTTTGGATTCCTTATTCCCAACCCACTTTGAGAAATTTAGAGTCTAACCTTATTTTGGCTATCTGGGATTTTATTTATCTTTATTTATCTGTCAAAATTTTATTTTTTTCCTAATCTCAAAAAGTTTTTTTCTCTATTATATTCCATCACCACTATTTCTCAGAATGCAATTTTAAATAATAATAATAATAATAATAATAATAATAATAATTATTATTATTATTATTATTATTATTATTATTATTATTATTATTATTATTATTATTATTATTATGTAAATGTATATTTGTATTGTTTCCCGTACCTAATTAATACATTTAAATTCTTTACAATACAGAGAAGTAATTAAATATATTAGTTTTTGAAAATGTTGACCTCCAAGCTCGCCTTCCTCCTGCAATTACTCAACTCACTGAGAAATTTCAAATTTTAAGGTTTATTTGGTCATCTTGATGGGTCCTTCCTTATACTAAGGCTACTAGAGTTGTAGGGAAGGCTCGTTCACTTTACCGGCCAGCACTCAGCTCTACCCTAACACGCAGCGCTGCTGTAACGTCTGCTTGTGAACTACAGCCAAGCTTGCTTCTGTTCGGATCATGTGACTGTGTAGTGCAGCACTTTTTTTAAATTATTATTCAGCACCACGTCTTACTACCCGTTCGGGTTATACGCCTAAGTACTAATTACGCTAATGGATTAGGAATTGGGAATGTTGAATTAGTGGAAGTGAACCCGCATTTGCGTGGAGGGAGAGTGGAAAACCATTGAGGAAAAACCACCCCCAGTTCACCCGACCGAGATTCAAACCTCGATCTCCCCATCCTCAGCAGTTGAGCTCAACACGACTAGCGCGTTAGCTATCTACGCCACCGAGGCGGGTGCGCTCGTTACTAACGTCTTATTTATGTCAAGTATGCTTCCAAAGTCAATGTGAATAGTAAATGTTTGTATGTTTATTGTAAGCTTTCTTATTATTTATGCGTGAAGGGTTACGAAAAGTGTCATACCGATACTAAGAAAATGCCGGGTAAGCGTTGTATCGTTGCCGTATGCAATAAAAGTAATCTAAGAGATATGGTGTTATACACCATGACTTCCCTAAAGATTCTGATGTCAGATGAAGATGTATTCCCTTCTGAACGAGATGGAAAATGGAGTCATGATTCATATTTTATTTGCTCAGAACATTTTTTCACCTAATGAATATGAACAAGACCTTCAGCCCTAACTGCTGTAATTTCCTTAAAAAAGCAAATTAAAACCGCCCTTATTTGTGATGTCTCCGAAAATGTTATCCAAGGAGAAAATATATCACCCGTGAATCTAGGCATTGTATTAGATTTACGAAACAAATAGTAAGTGATTTCATGGCGGGTAAACATGTCACCCCCAATAGTTTTACTTTATGGAAAAGTCCCCTTCTATAGTGAATTTAATTATTTGTTTAAATAGTTTACTTAACTGCAAGATTTCACATATGCATTTTATAACCTTATTATCCAAATCGATCTTGCTTCATTAATGTGGACAGTAGTCTGGAAGAGAAATCTCCCCATGCAAGGTGGATATAGTTTTATGATATCCGTGCCATCTTAAAACATACTTTAGAAACATTATTTCTAAATTTAATAAATCACGTGGCTGTTTGACACACATAAATATGTTTTGTACAAGAACATAGTTTATTGTAGTACATGAACAAATGTATATAGTACGCAAGTTAATGAAAGAATTAAGGTATTTGGTGACGTAAGTGTTACCTTAAATTATGTGTTAACTTTTCAATATAAATTTAATAACCCTCTTGTAAGTAGGCCTATTCATAAACCAATTTGTAGTATAGTGAAAGTCTTGAATTTATATTAATGTTCAAATGAGTGTGTCAAACTATATATTTAAAGGGTAATATTAGATTCAGCTACATTTATGTTATATAAGTTGGTAATAATATATGCCCCCCTCAAAGTTGGAGATAATATGTGTGTCCTCCACCTATATCCCCCACCCGCCCCCCTCAGTTGGAAATAAAGTTGTCCTCTAAGATTGAAGTTCAAATCCCAGCCGGGTGTAACAAGGGTATTTTTCCCTAAAATGGTACCCCACTCTCAATATACGCAAATGTAGGTACATTCAATCTAAAATGTAACATTCCTCATTTCTGGTTCATTAGGGTAAATTGATGTATGTGTACAACTCAAACGGGTAGTAAGTCACAATGGAAAAAAAACCTATTGTGATGACTATCAAGAGTATCGGCGAAGCTTTATTAGTGTTGGGCGAGGTAGTTTGTAAAAACACTATTTTTAAGGAGTTTTTAGGTGATTGACTCCAAGCCAGTGGAAAATATTTGAAAATGGAATGTCACTAAAAGCTATTTGGGGTCTCCCTTAAGCATTTAGAAATAATAATAGATTGTTTTAGAATCTTTTTGAAGTTTGATGCAAACCATCTTTCAGCTTCAAATTCAAGTATATCAGAGGGAAGTTTAACAAACTGGAGGAAGGCACATTTCGATGGGGGGAGAAAAATTTGGTAATACCCAACCCTATCAACCCTTCCCTCTTTCCCAGTTCACGCTCAATGAGTGACACTCGATATAAAACTAGTGATAGACACACCGTAGAATGTAGATTATTTCCTCAGAGTCTGACAAACTAACTTAAATCTAGAACAAATAAACATCCAGCCCCTGACAGTTAATTCATCATTGTGAAAGGGGAAAAGCACAGTCAACCAATGATACGTTTTTCGGACATTCCGGGAATCGAACCGGGACATTTAGCTCAGTATACAAACACGCTACCAACTGAGATAAAGTGTCGGACTGTGTATTGAAATCAACATTTAGTACGGTTTATGTGTTGTTAGCAAAATAATTCTATATTACGTGATAAAAAAATTACACCTCTATACACAAATAAAAAACTGGTACGTTGGTATTAACGCTGTAAGCTACCTGGTCTCATAAGTCATCGCACTCAAAATATAACTTGTTTTTGAGTGACGCGGAGGTCGGGGTGTAGTGTAGTTCTTCTTTTATATTCATTCATGTATTAAATTATAAAAGACTTGTGAGATTTAAATGTATTTATTGAATGATCATAATACTAGTGTAAATATTTTTATGAGAGTTCGGCCATTCATTTTTTCTGGTACAAAGGCTCCTTCAGTCTAAAATGTGAGAACCCCTGGTCTAAGTCAATATATGTTAATGTGTTGAATAACACGCTCTGGTAGCTTTGTCAGTTCGAAGTACTTTAGTATTAATTTTAACCGAAATTGGGTGGGGTGCGAGTGATTCTGAAGTCTCTATAAGCGAGGTCCTCGGTGTAATAACCCATATCTTGTGTTAAGAGACTTAAAAACTAAAACGAACTTAACTACCAGAATGGTGGCAACTAGTTATATACATTTTCTTGTATACAATGTATGGAAGCTACTATGGTTGTGCTTTTTTCAAATGAGAATATAAGTGGCACTTTTAATATGTGTGTGTTTTGAATATAAAGTCTTAAACCAAGTCTTAAAAAGGAGCCTATGTATACGACTCATCTTCTGTGTCTAATGTTTTAGTTATAAAGTAAATAATTTATGTTTGTATTGAAATGATTAGGGGTTATGGGGGAAGGTGCCCCTTTTACTCCACCCATTGAGTGCGCCACTGGTTCTAAGTAAACGCTTAGTGAGAGGTCATTTTATCATAGATACAATTAATTTATAAAATATGATAGTTATTAAAATGGTTTTTATGAACTTATAATGCCCCTTTTTCTCGTCAAGTGAAAAAATCTAAAGTATATCCATTAGCTTTTATTTAATTAAAGGGTACTAAACTTTTAGTTCAAAACCCTTTTAAAAAGGTTTAGATTATATATATAATGTTAATAATGAATACTTTTTGAGCCAGTGTGTTAAAGAGTCTCTCATTTTATATTATTAAGTCAATATAGTAAGTATAGTATTTATCTTAAAAATGTTAAATAAAGTTTAAATGTAATTATAATTATACAAAAATGTACATTTGTTATATTTGAATATGATGTATTTTCACTGTCTAAAATATGTTTTTCAAGTAAATAGAGTAAGCTCTAGTAGTGTTGTTTTTTCATTGTATCTTCACGCCAGTCAATGCTTTCCACATTTAATAGCAATTAGAAGGTAGGTATGAGGAAGATAAAATTATGAGAAGTACCCTCGTTTGCGTGGAAAAACGGGAAACCATTTAGGAAAAATTACCTTAAGTACACCGTGTAATTGAGCAGGCACGGTATGCACATTTTTGTCCTCGATTCATTATTTTATAGTAAAAATCTTTCTTTCAAAAATGAAGATGAAATACATATTTAAAAAAATTAGATATCACTAAACTTTACACAAAAATATACAAATCAATACATTATTTAGTCTATATAAAGCAAAGGATGAAGCAAGAGAGAGGTACCCGCCAACAACTCGTGAAACTCAAAACAAATTATGTTAGTGGGTTTGAAAAAGAACCAAAGGAAAGTTGCCGGGGAACAATGAATTTTTTTTATGGTTTATTTCAAGGTCGTTTGCTATTATTAGGAATGGAGGGAGGAAAGGACTGCTGCCTAAACCCACCCTTCAAAGTCTCTTGTAGAGTGCGACGGAGAAGAGAGAAAGAGAAGATTTAGCCTGTTTGCCACGTAACTCAAGTTGACCCGCCACATTGCTGAAAAAAAACTTTTTTGTCTAATCGTTTGTGCTCTATTTGTGCTCATATGTGCCCGAACATGAACATTTTTGCTGTGAAACTGGCCAATTTAGAAAATATTTAATGTGGTGGGCCAACTTGAGCTCAAGCTAGCCCACCACATATTGAAAAACACAACATAACAAAATTTATTTAAGTCAATCCATTGTGCTCCATTTGTGCTCATATGTGCCCGAAAATGAACATTTGTGCTTTAAAATTGGAAAATCTAAAGAACAATTAATGTGGCGGGCTAACTTGATTCTTCCTTATACCATAACCTGTAGAAAAAATTGAATTCAAGCTAGCCCGCCACATTTTTAAATATCAATGTAACAAAATTCTGTTTTCACCATTCGTTTGTTTTTCGTTTGTGCTCATATGTGCCCAAAAATGAGTATTTGCGCTCTATAATTAGAAAATCTAGAAAACAGTTAATGTGGTGGGCTAGCTTGAGCTCTAGTTGGATCGCCTTCATTAAATGTTATCTAAAAGGCCTAGATTCACAGCCCTAACGTTAATTTTCGGGCACATATGAGCACAAACTAAGAACAAACGAATCGTGAATACAGAATTTTGTTACATTGATATTTAAAAATGTGGCTGGCCAGCTTGAACTATATTTTTCTACAGTTTATGATATAGGGAAGGTTCAAGTTAGCCCGCCACATTAAATGCTCTTTAGATTTTCTAATTTTAAAGCACAAATGTTCATTTTCGGGCACATATGAGCACAAATGGAACACAATGGATTGACTTAAATAAATTTTGTTATGTTGTGTTTTTCAATATGTGGCGGGCTAGCTTGAGCTCAAGTTGGCCCACCACATTAAATATTTTCTAAAATGGCCAGTTTAACAGCACAAATGTTCATGTTCGGGCACATATGAGCATAAATAGAGCACAAACGATTTAGACAAAAAAATATTTTTTTTCGGCATAGTGGCGGGCCAACTTGAGTCACGTCTGTTTGCCTCTAGTCTATAAGAGTGTCACTTTTTGGAATGGGGGAACACAAGCGATCCTAGCGGTGAGATATTTTTACCAACCAAAGCTCGTCAGATTTATCCCTCTGGCCTCTGCTGCATCCATTGGCATTTCGGAGGTCCACTTGCTTACATCGTACGTTTTTCTTACCTAGGAAGTTATCATCCTGTAAAGGCTACCACATTTTGTATTTTTACGTTTTATGAAGACTTAAAAAAAGACCAACGACAATTCCATAAAATCTTTTGTATTTTTTTCACAAGTTGAAATAATTCCTGAGAATGCTTTGCAAATTACTAGGAGGGAAATTAGTATATAGTTTTTAAACAAAGGACCTATTGTGTTAACATAGCCCATGTTGTTAATAATATCACCGTAATACATGTTGTTAATAATATCACCGTAATAAAAATAGTTACACTGTTTGAAAAAAATAACTGTACTAATTTTATATAATAATAGTTATAATAATTCTAACAATAATAATAGAGTTAAGGATCTAGTCAAAACCATAATTTAAGTTTTTTATATATATATATATATATTATATATATATATATATATTACAATGGTCATATATATATTATATATATATATATATATATATATATGACCATTGTAATATTTACTGGAAAAATTTATTTAATGCGTCACTATTATTTATATATTAATTATTAATACAATAGATAAAAAAATATGTTCATATATATCTCAGTAGCGCTAAACGAAAATCGGGCGTCACTTCAGACAAATTTAAAGTGGGTGGGTTGAATATTGGTTTCCACTTTTATTTTGCCTTTCGGAATAAGTTGTCAAAAGTCCCCATAATTTGAATGTACGCATATAATTTTACGAGCGTAAACGATGCTGAGAATAGGATTTTCTTATTGTTTTTCGTTAACTTTATGACCGTGAGATATATTAACAAGGAAATAATATCGGAAATCTATATATAAAAAAGGTGATAGAGTGTTTTGTGAACTACTGATCTAGTTGTATGTAGGATATTGTCAATGTTTTTAGAAATATTGTAACTACCTTGCATCAGTTGTGCTATCTATATTCAGATGAAACAACTAACAGTACCTTTTACTTTCCGAAGATAACCGAAGGTTTTAAATTTACATTTTAGGCCAAATGACTTTAGGCCAACTGCCTTTTAGGCCAAATGCCTTTTAGGCCAACTGCCTTTAGGCCAAATGCCTTTAGGCCAAACGCCTTTTAGGCCAAATGCCTTTTAGGCCAAATGCCTTTAGGCCAAACGCCTTTAGGCCAAACGCCTTTTAGGCCAAATGCCTTTTAGGCCAAATGACTTTTGGTTTCATTTTTAGGCCAAATGCCTTTAGGCCAAATGCCTTTTAGGCCAACTGCCGCGTCCCATTCCATCCCCAACATCCCACCGTCACTATCGAGCTAGACTATACGACTAAATAAGCTCGATGTTTAGTCCGTATATACGTTGGACGCTAAACCCTTAAACAGCCAATGGGTGGATTTTTTTACTCCATCCTAGGATTGGGCGTTTTAAAATGACCAAAGCCGAAGTTCTATTCAATTTCGGGCTTTGGCCGTCTCCAAACTTAAGTTTGCAATTACTAAAGGACCAAAGCTTGAAATAATATTTTAGTTCGTTTCTCGACCAGATTGAGGAGGTGACGCGCGCCCAATTTTGAGCAATCACACGAATTCAAGAGGGCAAGTGGATCTCAGTGATATACAAACAGATTCGGACAGAGACTACAAATTTATTTTAAATTATCAAGACTATCTGACCAAATTGTTGTTTTTTTAAGCTTAGCCTAGTGAATATTTTCAACTTTGATCGTTTACTCGTAGTAACTGCACAATCCTAGGTTTTTTTGTTTGGAGACGGCCAAAGCCCGAAATTGAATAGCACTTCAAGCTTTGGTTATTTTAAAACACCCAATCCTAGGATCGAGCAAAAAATCATTTCATTTGCCGTTTTTGGGCTTAAAGTCTAACATATGTGAGAGGTGGAATGCTATGGTTTTTAATTCATTTGTCTTCACGTAGTGTTGGTCGTACGGTACAGAGCGTTAGTCTCGCATTATACTTCACTGCCAATGACGGGGAAATCGGTGATTAACGTAACGTATTAAGTAACACTGAGGGTAGCTTTCTAATTAATTTTTTAATTATGTTCTTTCCATCTTATCTTTATAATAACTCATATGAATCTATTCTGAGATATCCTATTAATTGTTAATTCTTGTACTAAGGTATTAATAAATTTTATGCAGAGAAAACTACCCCAAATAGTTGGTACAACATAATCGTACAAAGTATATTCCTATACATGGGAACAAAATATAAGTTTTAACTTAACTGTTTCAAGCGTTTCAAAAAAAAAAACTTTCTCAAATAAGTATTTATTAAACTACCTACCCTCAATCTCTATTCATAAAAACAAAAATATACCCATACTATTTAATGTAAATAAAAAATAGGTTCATTTTTAGTTGAGTGTTGGAAGTATTTAAATACCTAGTTGATACTTATTTTAGGAAACCTAAATTGTGAATTCTTTGTTTGAATGAAAAATCCTCGATTGCACCAATTCCAACCTTTCTACAGTAACCACCCCGTTATAAAAAAAAAACTGAATTTTTCCCATTTCCTACTTGTTCCTTTTCAGTCGTCTTTTCATCCATCCTCTTACCCTAACCCGTTCCAAGGACGTTAGAAAGGATAGATAGAGGACCCTTAATCCTACCATTCTGGCCATCCATCTATCTACACTGTCTCTCAATCTCAGGCACTGTCACTCAGGGTGGTAAACACGACGACCATATAAAAAAAGAACTACTATCGCTCCTTATTTGAAAAAACATTCAGTCAATTGACTGTCAGTTTTTTTTCAATATTGTTATCTGGAGAATGTTTAACATGATAAATAAAATGTATGTTCCTTTTTCTAAAAAAAAAATACGGTATTTTTCTGAAGGCTGATGGTTGACAATTTATCAACACTTTAAAAAACCTTAGTGAAATGTTAAAATTATATAGTAAAATTATTATTAGCATTAATTAATTAATTAATTAAAATGTAAACCTACTTTTACTGGCTCAATTTAGGATAGAACATAAAGAAATATTAATCCCTTGCGATCGCTAAATGCTTGATTACCTCTACATTTACCCCACATCCTTACCCTCCAGTAATCAACGAGTCTTGATTCATTAAAACATATAGTAAAGGTAGGAGGGGGGGTTGTGGTAAGGGGAAAGGGGGGGTAAATGAGTTTTATTCGATGGCAAGTGCCCGGACGTGGTTCCACAAATTAATTTCTCCTGATTCGTTCTTCGTCCCGTTTTCTAATCACGAATGTGCAATACTTAATATTCAAGTCGTTGTCCCTTGCATGGAGACCCAATGCAATGAAAAGTCTCCATCCCCCGTCTTTCCTTCTCAACCCTCTGACCCCCCTTCCCCTCCTCAGTCATCCACAGTTCATTTCTGTTTCCTCTTTAGAGATTTCCATTGCCGTACTTAATTCTGACTTTTAGTTTATCTTCAACACACTTTCCGAATATACAGCACCTTTACTCTTTTTTTTTTTGTTAAATAGAAGAAGAATAAAAAAGAAACCCATAAAAATCTACATCCAAAGTTATACAAAACTTCTGTACTTGGGTTAACCAAAAAAAAACTTACATTGTCTTGGACATCTGAACATCTTTGCAGTAATGACTCTTTCTAGAAAATGTAGTTAAAAAAGCGGACAAAATACAACTTACTTTTAATGTAATCAAACTTCCCTTTATTAGACGAAAATAATGAGAGACTTGTAAATGTGTATGTTTAGTGCAGATTTAAAATCTTAATTACGGAATAAATTTTTTTTTTTAAACAAAGGGAATTATGATATAAGTTTTGGAAAGGTAAAAATCTCCTTAGCTTCAATTTCGATACCCACAATAACCTTCGTATATATCAAAACAATTCGAAGAGAGAATAAAACTTCGATATATTATGAAACATATTTCAAATCTACTACAATACAATGCTACAAGTCTACTTTAATTTTTCGATCAAAAATTCACTTCACGATTGAGCTGAAATTTCACATGAGCACAATTCAAACGTTCATTTAACCTTATGCTGGTTAAAATTACTTATACCGCTTAACCTAAAACACCACCCCTATTCCCCACCACCAGACGTATCTCCTGACCCGCTGAGACTCGGTAGTCGCCTTCGGGCGGAGGTTGTTGACGGGCGCTATACTCGGACATTGAACACCCCCCCACTCAACTCCCCACCACCAGACGTATCTCCAGAATCGTTTAGAAGGAGGAGGTTTCCTAAATTTAACAATATACTTTCAATATTTAACTATCTAAAAAAGGATGTGTTCATTTGAGAATCAATAAACTGATCCATACTAATTACTAAATGTGACAGATTTCAACAACTAACCATTATAGATATAACATATATGTGTAAAATATATAATATATAGATTTTATGTATATAATATTATACATATATATCTATGATATATTGGTATGTATTATGTTCATGATAAAATGTAATGTTTAATTTTAATTCAGTGTTCTTTATTATATTGGTATTCAATTAACTTTGTTTCGTATTATTAAAAATTAAATGCGCCTCGGTGGCCACATAGTCTAAAGCGTCACTCTTGCAATGGACTATACTTCTGATGACTGGTTGATCGGGGTTCGATTCCTGGTCGGGTGTACAGTTTTCCTAAATGTTTTACCACTCCTCATCTACTAAAATGCTGGTACACTTCCTATAAATTCAATTTTCTTCATCCCCAACACATTAACATTATTTAGTTACATATGGCGTATGACGCATACGATTAATGAGACGTGAAGCTGACAACAAATTAAAATTAAAATTATCTTAAAGTAAGCTTCTCGCTTTTTTGTCGAAAAATGGAGCAATTCACTTATAACGCGGAAGGTTAATTAAACTAAATATTAGACACCCTATGAAGACGTTTTCTCTTGTAAAGAGGGTGTGTCGGTGTTTACAGTTTGTTAGTAGTTCGTAGCAGAGGATCAGCAGCACCCTGTTGGAGAAAAGGTGTTTATGGGGACACTCCTCTCGGTGAGCAGACCGCCGTAGTCGTTGCCCCCACGCAACATCTTTGTGGTGCCCTCGTTTGGCAACTATTGGAGAGAGTATCCTGTAGTCGATACATTCCTCGCTTAGTGCTCTCGCGTGGTTCGGTGCTATTCCCACCACGTGACGTTGTCAATACAGGGTCTAGTTCAGGGGTGGGTAAACTTATTTATCTAGGAGCCTCTATGCCAGTGGTTCCCAACTGGGTGCGTGGAATAGTTGAAGAATAACGTTAAAAAATATGCTAAGAATTTAAGACGGTTTTTTACCACATTTTAAACTGAAAGTAACTTTCTTAATAAATTAACTAAAAAATGTCACCTTTTTTAAAATAAAAACGTCGCTTAAACCCACTAAAAGTAACTTTTTTTTACAATCAATAAGTAGTATGTATACACAAAACAAAACATAAAAAGTTCTAGGCCTACTCTTGAAGATATAAGTTTATTTTTTATTAATAAGTAGCTATATAATATATTAAAAAGTTAAAATTATGTTTATACTGTGATATTTGATACTAAATTAAAACGTACTCTTATTATAGCCGATGGCCATATCCAATCAAGAGTTTTAGTTGGATTTATTGTAATAGTCCTGTGCTAAAATAGTAAAACATTATTTTAACACAAGATAATAAACTATTTTGTTTAGAGTAAGCCTACTTAATTTTTGAATATTAATTTTTCTACTTATAAATTCCTTATATAACCATAAAAAGATACATTTGGAATTAAGCTTATGTCTGGTTAAAATTTTTACTTAAAATTTGAATATTCTACTTTTCATTTTGTTTTGAATATTTCCCCCTTTTATTTCTTTAAAACTGTTAATAGAATGCTTTAGTGTTTTAACTAAGACTTTGGCCACTACGGTAATTTGGGAGGGTATTTTAAAAAAAAAAATTGATTTATTTTTATTATTTCAAAAAACAACTTTTGACTTTTGTTGGAGAAAGGTTTTTTTTAAAAGATTTTGATTGATTATTTTCAAATCAGGTCACTTGGGTTTTTTCCAATACACAAAAGGTAAATTTTAACTTATTTGAATACGTGAGTTGTTATGATCCCTGTTTTTTTTTTTTCAATCCGTTTTCAAAATTTTTTGATAATTTTTTTTGCTGAATTTTCAACTCTGACTCTCAAAAAAACAGCGTTTTTAAACTTGAAGTGTAAAGTGATTTGTGGTTGTTCTGTCAAACAAAAAACCCAATATTCAAGAATGTAAAAAACAAAACAGTTCCAGCCATCACACTAATTTTCTATCTTTTTTGAAATGATGCTACCAGGGTTTCATGAATTTTGTAAAAAATAAAAAAGTGACTATAACAAAAATACTTTTTTTTTGGTTGGTTTTATATCCATTCAAAAATTAGAGGTGTGGGTGGGAATTTTTAACTATTAAAAAAGAGGGCGTCAGTTGAAAAAGGGTTTAGAGCCACTGTTCTAAACAGAAAATGGTATTTTTTCGTTGTATTTTAATTTCTTTAATAAATATTGCAGTAAGTAGAAAGTTTTTAAAAACCGGATAGAAGTAAACTACTCTTTAATCTTTTTTCCTAAAAAAAAAAAATTATAATCATATGAAAAACTTTTCAGATATAAATTTTTAACTAAATTGTCACAGCCATTTTTTCAATCAAATTTTTTGTAAGCCCCCTCAATTATTTTTTTTTAGAAAAGAAGATAATACTTTTTTTAAATAATAAAAAACATTCCGATACCTTTTTAAACCCCTTAAATTAAATAAGTTTACAAAATTTTTAAAAATTTTCAGAAATCTGTCGTCAATAAATACCCTTTAAAATTAATTCCCTTGTAAAACAGTATACATGCTATTTAAAGTAAAAATCCCTAAATATAAATTTTGAAAAAAATTGAATGCTCATCAAAAATTTAAAAAATATTAATTTTTGGGAAAAATCCATAAAAGTTTTGATTGTACCCTCGGGAAAGCGAGATTTGGAGCCCCACATATTTGAGTTTGGGGTATCATCATAATATTGGGTTTGAAAATTTTTTACGATTAAAACCCCCTATCGATATGGAAAAAAAAATTGGGGACGTTATAAGGGAAGTAAAAAAAATTTCCCAAAAAACTATATATATATTAATATGACGACAATTAAATTGTACTAACATACACAGTATTTTAAAAAAATCTTTGTTTAAGATATTTTTTTCCGCATCCTATTCCCGTTAAGTTATAAGCCTATGTACTCATTACTCTAATGTGTTAGAGATTAGAAATGGTAATTTAGAAAAAGTGTTCCAGCATTTACGTAAAGGGAGAGTGAAAATTCGTTTAGGTAAAAACACTCAAAGTATCCCCGACCGGAATTGAAGCGTCTCTTCGTCATGGAAGTCTATCTATTTATAGAGCGACACTTAGGCCTGTGACCACCGAAGCGTGATGTAAAATTATTAACTTTGTATTCACAATAATATTTATGAATTATTCCTTGAAAAAACAAAATTTTTGCCTAGTAATCACAAATCACAAATCCTATTTAGCCTACATTGAAACACTAAAAATTGTATTTGATTATTTGAGTTATTCTTTCGGGGTTCAGTTCTGGGTATGTGTGTGTAGGGAAGCCTTAAAAAAAAAAATAATCTCGTTTGCGTTATTGGTTGTGGATCTAAGTTTATCTCCCTGGCCTACTTATAATTAATAGTTGAAAAGGATGTTGGCGGTTCAGAAAATGTTCAATGAAAATGATCGAAATTCCACGAAGCATAGATTAATTGAAATTTGATTTTTTTTTTTTAACGGTTTGCATGCTATATTTTTGGTTTGGAGGCTTAACTTTCCCGAAACGTTTTACACTTTATTTGTGGGACTGAGCATATTGATCGTTTTCTTATTTCGATTGATAAAATTAATTCAAGTATAGGAAGAGACCGAATGATATTCCCGTGAATTTAAAAAACTGTAATTGTGTTCGATTTAAAAAATGTATTGAATTTTTTCACTTCAATTGGGGAAAAAACATTACAAAGTCAGTTAAAACAAAATTTAAATTTAAGACAAAATAACAAAAAAATTTCATTCACATAAATATTTAAAGTTACATTGTTTAATTAATACTTTTTTTAGAAAATAATTCCTAAGTTAAGGTGCTAAAAAAAAGATGATGCCATATTAAAGGCTGAGAATGAAAGTGGCTTGCTGAATGCCTTAAATAGTTTGAATGTGGCGAAGGCAGATAGATCTTTTAAAAATGTTTTCCAAAACTAGGATTATAGTTTTTGATAAGAAGGATCAGGAAAAGATTGTTATCTTAGTATAAATGGAAAACTGTTAGGACAAAAAATGGGATAAATTTTAAAATTATTGTAAACTTAAAAAAAATGGAAAACTGTTGGGAAAAAAGTGAATTGTGTTTTGGGCGAATGTTTGTGGGGGTGGGTTTGTCAGGAGAAACAGAAGAGCAAAGTAAATGCGGTTGTAATGAGATATTAAGAATTCTTGGGGAAAAAAACTCGTATGGCAGAGTGGGTTTAATGAAGTGTGCTGAAGGAGTGTGGTTTGAAAGAGAATCAGTGAGTAGGTCAATGTTAAAAAAGCATTTTACTTTGGTTTGGGCATGTTGAGTGGACCAGTGTGGATCTAGTGACAAAAGCAAATATATGAAGGTAGAGTGTGTGGATCAAAAGGAAGGGATAGGCCATGTAAAACGTGGCTAAATGTTATATATGAATGTGTGAAAAAGAGAACCACTAAGAGTTTTAAGAATAAAATAGCATGTATGACTCAGTGTGTGGATGTTGTTGAAGCGAATGCAGTATGCAAGGATAGGGAACTGTGGATAAAGTTAGGGTGTTGTTTTTGAACTTAATCCCAAAGTTTCTTGCCTACCCCGTAGGCTAAGGGAACGGCGTGATTATTGTGTGTGTTTTGTGGTGTGTGTGTGTGTTGTGTTTTGTGTGTATGTGTAAAAATGTGTTTATGTATGTGTGTATGGGAATATGTATGTGTGTATGTATGTAAATATGTATATGTTTTAATATATGTATATAGGGTGTGTATGTATATATATGTATAAATGTGTGTATATGTATGCATATATATTTTATGTATATATATGTATAAATTTGTGTATGCATGTATGTGTGGGTATATAAAAGTGGTATGTATGTATTATGATTGTATATATATAAAATATATATATTATATGTATTTGGGTATACAATTATGCATGTATGTATTTATGTATTAATATTATATTTGTATTTATGTTATATATGAATGTATGTATGTATTTATGTATATTTATTTTATATGTATATATGCATGTATTTATGTATATGTATGTATTATGTATATATGTATTTATATGTGTATTATGTTATATGTATTTAAAATGTATTATGTATATATGTATTTATATATGTATTTTATATATGTTTGTATGTATGTATGTATTATGTATGTATGTATGTATGTATGTTGATTTATGTTAGCCAACGGCTTGCTCACGTGTAAATGTGTCAAAGGGGACTCGCCCGCTACTGGGTTATTACCGATGATGGTTGTTGCAACAATATCCGGAACGTCGGAAGTAATTTCATCGACGCTGTTAGTCAAAGAAATGCCTTATACGTAATGTTTATGTTCAATATATGCTAAATTATACAATGTATAACCCCTATCATTTTTTAATGGATAAGTACTTTCAATGCCTTTTTATTGCAATTTTGCAATTTTCATTTTCATTTTTCTTATGTCGGTTTAAATAATCTTCCCCCAAAATATTTTAAGGGATATAGTTGAATAAATTGTAAAGTAAAAACTAGTAAATAACCAATCTAATGTTTTCATATCTTATCTTAATGTTTCCAAAATTGCATTTTTTCTTTTTTTTTTTTTCTTGCCTCGGTCAACTAATCTTTACTATTCAAATAAATTAAACAAATGAGGTAGGATGAGTAAGATAAAATTCAGAGGAAATGTACACGAATTTGAGTGAAGGCAGATTTAGTAAACTATTTAGGAAAACCCGTCCAAATTAAAAACTGTGGTTGGATTCAAATCCTTACCCCATTGCTAATAAACCTGAATAGATGAGCTTGACGTTTATTCCACGTGTCCATCGGGGTCCCAAAATTTTTTCTGTTTTAATTTTTTTTTTCTTGTGCTATAATGCTTTGAGTCATAATATGTGTAAAACCAAATTTTAGTTTTTAATTAATAATATATTGTAAATTTTTTAATATTCCATTAATGGAATGGTAGGATTAAAAAGGGTACAGTCAATTTGCCACTTAATTGCTGGTAGCTGACAGCTATCAGAAGAATTTTATTGTAAATATTGGTACAAAGTCACTGTGCTAACCTATTTTTTTTCTTAGAAATACTACATATCAATCAAAAAGTGTTAGTAAATGCTTTAAATAATATTTCTTTGTATAATTAGTTTTTCGTAAGTTATTGAAATTAGCAAGATATATTTATATTTATTATGTTTTTTGTTTCGCAGTTGTGGCAACACCCAAAAAAACTATGGTGCTTTAAAAGTTAAAACGTTTTATATTCACGCTTTTATCTTATTAAAAAAATATATTTTTAGCAAAAAAAAAAAATGTATTTCAAAACTTAAAGAAAAAAGCCACACATAAAATTTAAAAAAAAATAAAACGTTTTTTTTTTTTAACCGATAAGCATAAAACAATCAAAGATGATTTGAAAAAGGGATAAAGTTTACGTTTTGTCTGGTTTAAAAATCGTAAAGTGTGAAAATACCACAATTATATTGTTAAAACATTTTTTTTAAGTGAATAGAGACGCTACTCACACCAAAAAGAAACATCCAAAAAGGTACTTTTTAAGTTCATGTTTCAAAAATTAAATAAAGTTTAAAAATTAAAACAAATTTGTTTGTTGTGAAAGTTTTTTTTAACTGGGAAAAGTGACAGAAATCAAATAGTATATGTTTTGGCGAAGGGTACATGAGAGTAAAACAGGTAAATTTTTGGGTAAAGTAGTAGCCCCCTTTTGGCTTTTTTTGGGTTGACTGAAAAACTCACGGGCTGACAATTTGCAGTCAACATTTAGGTATATACCTACATTTTGACTGACGAAGTGACAGCTGCTAAACACATGTTTTTGTAGATTTTTTGGTTAAGCTTTGGGATTTTTTTTTTTGGGTTTTTTGGGTAATTTTTCCCAAAGCCGTCAGCTCTCAGCTGGGGGGTGTCAGTCACCCCCAAAGAAGTCATGGGGGCTACTGTAGTTTTTAAACCCACCACCTTACCAATTACGAATCAACTTTAATGTGTAACTTTTTTTTTTAAATTTTTAAATTCCATTTTCACCGTTTTTCCCAAAAAATTGGGTTTTTTTTAAATGCATTTAAATTATTTAGTTAAAAAAATAAATTATTTATATTTAAAATACTTTAAAATTTAATAAAAAAAACAGAGAAATGAGCGTGATATAGTTATTAAGGGGGAAAATTTTAAACTTTAAATTCGTTCTACATAGAATATGGGGCTCCTTGTAGTAGTCCCAAACACAAGGTTATTGTGATCCCCGGGGTTTGGCAAACTTCCCGCCCAAATTGGATTGAACGAGTCTGTGGTCTCCGCTGATTTTAAAGCTTTGTTTGTGCAGTAACCCATAGTAATGAGCCCACAATTCCTCGAGCCCAAAATTTTTTTCAACCACCGTTTGGTTACGGGTTTTAAAGTATTAAACTACACCCCTTTAAATTTCCCCTTTTGGGTGGCCGGGGGCACAAACTGATACTTTTAATAAAAATATATAAAAAATTTAAAAAAACCCTAAATTTATTTTTTTCCCGGTTATGGGAAAAAAATTGCCTTTCTTTTTTTTTTTAAAACTTTTCCCCTTGTAGTCCAATTTTAACCTTAGGGTAACTGATAGAAAAGTTACTAAAAAAATTTCCATATCTTAGCTCAGTCAGTTGCGTGTCGGGGCCTAATGAACTAAAGGTTTTGGGGTTTTGTTTCCCCGGTATGATCGAAAACTGTGTATCTTTGTGAAATGTAAATCCCCCCTTTTTTCACATTTGAGGGGGTTGAGGGCCCGGGGGCTGGGGTGCTGTGTTTGTTCTTTTTTTAAATTTAATTTAAAAACTTATAAAAAAGGGGAAAATTAATTATTAAAAGGTTGACCTGGGGGGTCGGGGGTTTTAAATGTCAGACTTCTATGTAGGGGCCCGGGGGTTTTCAATCCCTCGGTCCCGGCACAAAATTTAAATTGATTTCCAAATCCTTCCTTCACCTCTGACAAGCCCTTCTTGTAAATTGTGGGGAAATTCGAGGCCGCAACCCTGGTTCGGATTCCACGTTTAAAATGTAGGCCTTTATTTCATCCACAATCACCCTACCATTACACATTTTGCCCTAAGGCGTTAAAAAAACCCGAACCCGGGGGTAAGGGCCCGGGTTAAGGTTGATTATTGGGTGTAGTTTAATTTTTTTTTTAATAAAAATAATTTAAATTTTTTATTATTTTTTATTATTTAAAACCACCTTTACTTCACCCAACTAGCATCGAACCCCTTTATTTCCCCGTCTTCGGAGTCTAGTTTATTGCCTTTGACCCTACGAAACCCCCTTTTGTGGGTTTGTCAAAATGTTACTCTCAATATTGACACACAAAAAAAGATTGCCAAGTAGGGTTACTCACATAGGTCAACACGTGGACTAAAAAATAAACAAATTTTCTATTTTAGTTTACCAGTGGAAGGATGGGGAAAATTCTTTGTCCCTTTTTTCTCTATTGAAGGGCCTTTTTTTAATAAATTTTGGGGTTTCCCCCTTTTTTCTTTTACGCAAAAATCTGCTACATTTATTTTGGGAAAATCTTTTTCTTGGTTTTTTTAATTTTTTTTAGTAGTGTAAAAAATAAGAAAATGTCATACGAGGGATTTAAAAACCTGCAGCACGTGAAAAAATAATTTTTCCTCCCGAAAAATTATGAAAACTACAATTTGTATGTTGACAGGGAAAAGACCCCTTCAGAAAATACAAACTATTTTTTTCAACCCCAAAAATTTATAAAAATGGGTTTTTATTTTTTTAGTGTTACTTTATAGGGTAATTGATGTTTTTTTAACAAAAGCGTCAGAGCACATTTACTTGACGTTAGAAACACAAAATTATATCTTGTTTTTTTTTTTCTAGTAAATTGGGGGGATTTAACGGGCCCTTTTTGAACGCCCACCGAACCCAAAATCAGCAACAACTTAAAAAAGGAAAGTTTGGTTTTTTAAGTTAATTTTAACAGGTGAGCTAACCAGGTAAACTCCCGTGTTTCTGAATAAACATTTAATTTTGTACTCATTTATGAAATTTTTCTGGAGATAGGGACCTGGTGGTCTTGTTGTAAGGGTCCCGACTTCTGTGCTTTTTGGGGTTCGGGGGTTTAATCCTAGGCCCCGAACGGATTTATCTGAAAGCCAAAAACCTTTTTTTACCTTTTAACAAGACGTGTATTAATCAAAACTTGTGAATGTTTTTGGGGGAAATTTCAGGCCCCCAAACCCTGGTTTTTGGGTTCCACATTAAACTGTAGGTCCTCCATTTCTTTTAAAAATCATCCTACCATTAAAAAAATTAGCGTGCGTTTTAACCCGAACGGGTTAGTAAGAAAAAGGTGTGATAGTAAAAACTAATAATAATTTTTAAGAATAATAAAAAATTTTCTGTCAGAGCTCAAACTTGAAAAATTTGCCAATTTTTAGACTCGTGGAGGGGTTTTTTTCCCTGGCCTCTTTTTTATGAATGCTTTTGGTGAAAATTATTCTTAAATTTTTCTCTTTTCGTGTTTGTTTTTTTTATTTAGTTTAAATCGTAATATCCAAAAATGCTTGTCTATACTATCAGTAGCTCAGGGGCTAGCGGGGGTTCAAATGGGAAAAATTGGTAATTTTGGTTCGATTTATGGCGGGTGTAATTGAAGACGATTTTAAAATTGTAATTTGTATTATATTTATTAGATCTACACTCAAGACAAAACCCGGAACATTCAATAAAATTATTCCTATGTGTTTCTAATCACAGTTCATAGATTTCAAAACATTTTCGTCGCTTAAGACTTATTTAATTTCTGTGTGTCATAAAATATATTAGAGAAACTACTCTACAAATTCGTTATTACTGATATTAAATATGTACTTTTTAGAATTGTATAATATTCATTCAACCCAAATTTTTTAAATTTCAACATGGGTTGAAATATTTAAATTTTCACGATGAATAATTTATTTGTTGGTATTAGTATTCAAAAAATATAAAATATACGTTAGCAAGTCCAATGCCCAAATTTGTCTTTTATACATATAACAATTTTCAAATTACATTTAGAATTCTGAAACTAGGTTGTTTAAATACTATGTTAGAAGAGTAAGGAAGTAGGGGGAAATGTGAATATTTAGACGACAAATATAGCACTTATTCATTGTAGTCGAGTTGTTTACATTTATACTTCCATGGGGGGAAAAAACATGTTGGTAATTCACATGTTAAACCTCTCCCAAGTATTGTTAAAAAAAATTCAAGAGGACATTATTTAAAATAAAGCAAAGAAAATACCATCAGTTATACTCTACACAATATACTTCATTTTATGCTTTGAAACTTTATTCCTGGAACTGTAATGTTTAAGTTTTTATTTTTGTTTAATTAAACGGTATTTTATATAACAATCGTGATAGCACGTTCAGTGGAAAAACAACATGTGAAAATGTTTCCCAAGCCAAAAAGAGAACTTGTTCGTATAGATCAAATAACAACTGTTTCCTTCGTATAAATAAAAACTCATTTGAAATTTTCTTATTTTTTATATGATCATAGGTATATATAAGTATTTGAGAATAATGTTAATGAAACTCAAAGATTCTGAGGGTTTTCCTCTACGTAACGGAGACATTTTTTTGAGAAAGATCCCATTAACTTCTCTGCCACTTTTTCATGGAGCGATTGTTTGTGTAGGAGAGGGATGGAGTTGCCCAAAAATGTAGCGTTTTTTTTTTTGTTTGTTTTTTCAAATGAGTATGATGAAACTACAAGAGTTGGGAAGGGAAAAGAGAGATAATTTAGTTTGAGCAACAACAAAAAAGCACAAAAAAACATGTTGACTTTTTTATTTATAAAACGAACATGTACACTCCTTTTGCCTCCACAGGTAGCAAACTTACCTTGGTAGGTTTCATTATGGATTCTATTATGGTACATCTTAAAATATAGATCCATAGTGTAATGTGTTAAGGTAACATTGATACTTACCTTTATCTTTAAATGTACCAAGCTTACCTTGCTTTCTTCGCTATGGTACATCTTAAAATATAGGGCCATAGTGTATAATGTCACGGTAAGACTGATATTTATCTTTATATTTTAAATGTACCAAGTTTACCTTGCTATATTCTATTACATAGTGTAATATTAAGATAATAAAATGTATCCTGTGTTAATATTTCTTAAGTTATAGCTTCGAATTCCATACCAACAAATTAAACCAGTGTGTATTGAACAAACAAAAACTAAACTTCAATACAAATGAGACATATATATATATTTTTTTTTTTTAAGACAACGATAATATGGTCTTATTGGGATGTCATTTGACACTTGTCAATCAAGCCAGATAAATACTGCACTGACAGATAATTGCGAAGACAAGCTTGGATATAATAAAAATAATTCACAGATGGAGCTGCTTCTCTGGACTGAGATTGTCATTTGTTCACTCATACACAGTCCTATTTTCATAGGAAGAGCTTATCTGGCAGCTGTAAAAGATATTAGATCTACTTTCACGTAGATATACGTCAAGTAATTCAGCTGCCACTTTTTAAGTCATATTATCAATACCTATAAAATAATACTAATAATTACGTAGTAAAATGTTATCATGTTTAAAAGAAAAAATAAAGTTTCAATTTTATAAAATAGCCTTCCAATTAAAATTGACTGCTTGTGATTGCATTCGTTTTATCTTGTGTTTCATTTTATGAATAAACTCACTCTGGAATTTTTTCACCCTCATAATAATTTACTTTCATCCCTTGCCTTAAAAGGTGGTGGCCAAAACTCAGATCAAAGAAATTCGGAAAGTAAGTTTGAAGTTGATAAAAGTTTTTCAATCTCGGAACCGGCTTTGGGTCGGGCGGGTAGGAAATAAGGGTTGCAAAAAATAACGACCGTTAACTTGTGAGAGTAATAGAAATGTACACGAGGTCAGTCTGAAACACAAATAGACTTATCCGGGTATCGAACCTGAGTCTCATAGATACATATCTGACCATCCCAAGAAGTTAAGAGTGTAGACCATATGACTAAGGTAGTCTGGTTTGACTCATAATAATAGTTTCTAAAATATGTTGATAGTTGGGAGTGAATTATTAATTGAGGATAGTTTTTTATAAATACTTTTTTCCAAAATACGAAATTTTCAGGATAAGAATTTTTATGTTTTCACTGAAGACCTCAAATATTTCAAATAATTAATTCTTCCTGAAATTAAATTTTTCATATAAACTTGTGTTTTTTTTAATGTATAAACATAAATACATCAAATTTAAATAACTTTATTTTTAGTATACATGTTTTAAATATGATACAGGGTATTAGTTTTGAATGCAACACATTTTTATTTTTTGTGATTAGGGGATATTTTGGTCAAACAATATAATTATATATAATTATATTATTAACGTTTTTTGAAATCAATGTCGGTAAGTATTTTTTTTTTTTCACAATCTTCATTGAAGTACCTTATAACTATTTCAGTTTTGTTCCGGTTTGTTAAATTTGCATTAAAAACAAAATAAATGTTTGAACAAAGTTATTTTTGGTAAAACATCTACTTAAAAAGATAGTATTGTAAAACTTTATAAAACTTAGATATTAATTGAAAAATAACCAATTAAGTAATGCTCACTTCAGTAGCCAAATGATCTAAGGCGTACACTATTGTGTCAGACTGACCTGCTGAAGACGGGAAGATTGGGGTTTGAATCCGGTTGGGTTTATTGAGGGTAGTTTTTCCTCAATAGTTTTCCACTTTTCTTCCACGCAACTAGGGATAGATTACCTCTAAAATGTTTTTTTCCTCATCCTAACCCAATAGAGTACTTATTATATATGTGTATGACCTGAACAGGTAGTAAGACGCGGTGATTAAACAAAAAAGTAGTGCTAAATTAATTTCACAGTAATAAATATGGCTAAATAAATTATATTAAACTATATAAAAATCAATTTAAAATGTTTGTAAAAAATTATTTTTTTCTATAATGATCCTCAATATTATACCTAAATATTATAATGTATTGCCACAGTGTAATTTGGAAGACTAGACGCAGATGGGAGGATAACATGAGAATGGACATGAAAGAGGTAGGATCTAATGAGGTGGATTGGATAGAACTTAGCTCAAGATAGGAATTAGTGGCGTATCTTTTGTAAGTGTGGCAATGAACTTTCGAGTTCGTAACGCCGTAGAGAGATTAACACAATGTATGGGTGCATAGTGTTAACGGGTCGTTTCAGCCACAAACGTTGAATCTTCAACAACTCTTAAAAAAGTTTTTCTTAAAGTAAATATAAAAGTGTAATAAAAATAGATGCCAAATGTAAATGCGATTGAAACAGTTTATTCAACATGATGTCATCACTACAAAGACTACAAAAAAATATAACTGTAATCGAAAGAGACGCCACATGTAAATGCGTTTGGAAGTTTATTCAACAATATGTCACCACAATAAAGACCACAATAAAATATAAATAATAGTGTAATCAAAATGGACACCACATGTAAATGTGATTGCAGCAGGCTATTCAACAAGATGTCCTCGTGTGTAAAATCTCCATATAGAGTAAAAGGTTACTTTGTCCGGTCCCTTTCACCCTCGTCAGATATGCCGGCTGGGTGTGTGGTAGTAGCTACGAGACAGTGTTGCCAAGCTAACGGAAGGACAGACATATGTTCCACACGGCGTCACACCGGGGCCCCTCCAACATCACCTCATGAATACCTGACAAGTCTCCAGACGTGTTCGAGTCACACACACAGACACACACCTTCCTTTCCACCCACACGACACACTCCGGGTTTCCATCTTGCCTCGTTGGGATCGTGAACAGCGGCCGGGTTTATTACCCACTACAGCGTGGGATACTTTCACACCTGCATATCTTCCATCATGGGCAAGTGTACCTCACAGTCGGGCTGTGGGATGGAATGTACGGCCTTATTTGCGTTAAGACCAGAGTCGGGGGGGCAAAGGATTCTTATCTTATTCCCTTCCTAAGAAGGTTTCTTTGAGATATATGTTTGTAACATATAGAGTGAAACGAGGTCCTGTTTTAACTTTATCAACTGGCATTTCGTATATCTGTCAGGACAGTTTGTTCTATAATATATGGTAAAACACGTGGACCGATTTTAATTAAATTTTGGTTTTACGGCCTGGCTTTCTGTGTCAAGATACGGCCACTTGAAAATGTGTTGTTTTTTCCACGATAAATATCAAATACGTGGATCAATTTTGCTTAATTTTGGCAAGGAACATTCTATAAAACCGGGCCAGGCCATAGTGCTTGAGAGTATGTCCTGTCATTGAAACCACCACATCTTCCAGCAACATCAGACACTTGTTGTATATCATAAACAGACCTGGTGGACATCACCTCAATATTGGACAATCCGTCTCCATCTGCCGTTTCATGTCCTCTGCGAAACTGTCCTTGTGTTTCACCCACAGCAGGGTCGGGTTTGAAATCTGGCAGAAAAACCAACATGATGGCAAAATTTATCTCAGCTTGAAAGGAGAGTCAACTTCTTCCAAAGTTTTGTCTCAGTGACCATCGTCTTCCAATAAAACCAACGCTCTGCTAGCGGACTGGAATATGGGATGGATGTGACCATTTACTGTTTTGAGGTCTGAGAATGATGTTGGTCCTCGTACCTCGTGGATCATGAGGAGCAGATGATATCACCCCAAGTTATTAGGGTGAACCGTGTACACTCTGCCTAAAACATTATCCTTCTACACTCCAGGGTGACCTTGGACTTTCTTCCCTTGCCTCCGGATGCTTCCGTGAATATGCAGCAACAACAGCGCGATTAAATTCTGGACATTGTTTTAGTGTATTTAGCAGCATTTTCAGACATTTGTTTGTCTCTTATTGTGTTCTTAACCTGGCATAGCGGTTTTTTCCACCTTGTTTCTTTGTAATATTATCGGGACATTGCAATGAAGGAGTATCTGGTTGATGTGGAATATACTGAGAGAAATATGGCACCTCTTCAATTGCCCAGTACCTATCAAAGTGACCCCCAGACAGATCACCAGTAAACCTGAGCCTCTCTAACCCTCACCAGGCTCTCCAAAACCTACTAATAGTTTCCCATTCCGGTACACCTCAAACCTTAGGGGTTATAACTGCCCTGCAGCCTCCAGCTCACAGGTGGTACAGTAGCCCCGTGGCTTCTTTGGTGCTGACTGACAGCTCACAGCTGACTTCTGGAAGTCAACATTTAGCTATATACCTAAATTTTGACCGACATAAGGGACAGCTGCTAAACACATATTTTTGCAGATCATATGATTCAGCGTAGGGATACATAATTTGGTCTGGTAACTTTTCAAAGCTTTTAGCTGTCAGCTGTGAGCTGTCAGTCAGCACCAAAGAAGCCATGGGGCTACTGTAGGCTATCATAGGCGCTAAGCTTCGACATTTCAACACAGTACGTCTCCTTGCTGACAAAGTTTTTCCCTTATTATCCATGATAAACATCTGAAATCTGTCCCAATTCTCAGATATATGGTCTCTACTATCTGGTATCACAGCTCATGGCCAAACACGGAGTATGATAACGCGTAAAAAAATATATCCTCCATCACCGATTCAAACGCACAACACGTTTAGGCACCCAATACCATCCACCAAGATATTTTCGATCTCCATTACACAAAATTATAACAAACTGTTGAATAACCTTAAATCCAAATCCTAAATCGTACCGCACCACAAAAACTTTCTTGCTGACCAAGTAGAAACCTTTATATACAAACCATTATAAAAATAATTTTACATTGCAAAACAAAAATTAATGCACAAACTTTATATAAATTAAACTAAACAATAAACATTATTGAAGAATCTTGAAGGGAAAGAGAACAGCATATTCCACCAAAGAACATTCATGTAATTTAATAATGTACATATTGAGAAAAAAGAAACAACACCGCTCACCAAAGAGCATGGAAATCAACTCCATTTCTACAATCTCTATTTAAAAATAAATATTTTCTTATAGCTAATAAAATGTTATAAAGTGTTTGTATTAGTTTGGTAAAATGTTGAAAACCCCCAACCTCTTTTTTCCAACATACTTTTTTTTTAGCTATAAGTTTTCTATCACATTGGAAAGTAGTTGTGAATATTCTTGTTAAATTTCACATCTCTACGTTTACTGGTTAAAGAGATATAGCTCAACTTGAAAACCCATACGCTCTCCATTTACTCGTCCAGATAGGGGTTGTTTTTTTAAACCGTCGAACACTTATTTCTTTTTAAACAGAGTATATTTCCCGAGTTTCACGTTTCTAGATTAAGCGGTTTCAAAGAGATAGCGGTATTTCTAAAACGCACCCCTTCCCCCTTTGACACGTTTGTTTATTTTCTCAAAAACCGTTGAACACACATTTATTTGTTTTTAAGAAGAGTATTTTCCCCGAGTTTCACCCTTAGAGCTTAAGTGGTTTCAGATAGAAAAAACCAACCCCTTCCTCATTCACCCTCTTGAGTGATTGTTTCGCAAAACTGTCAAACCTGTATTTCTTTATTTTTTAAGAGGAGTATTTTCCCTTAGTCTCAAGTTTCTATCTTAAATTGTTTCAAAGATATGCGTGCTTATCAATAAAGTTATTACCCCATTTTCACCCCTTAGGAGGCTAATATCAAAAATTCGTCGAATACTTCTATCTTCGATTTTAATTAAGAACCCTCAGGCAAATTTCATGTTTAAGAGGTTTCGGAAAAATCCTATCTTTTCAACCCTTTTAGGGGATGAATTTCGCAAAATCCCTTCTTACCTAATGCCTACGGACTGAAGGGACTTCCTGCAAAATTTTAAGATTCTAGGTTCAGGGATCCGTGAAATATGGTGATGAGTCAATCAGTCCAGAGCTTTCGTCTTTATATATAATACTAATAATATAATATAATTGTTGACAAAAAAAAGTTTGTAGACTATTTTCAAAAAGTATTTTTCTATTAAAATCGGACTGTAACTTTCAGGGTAAATTGATCGTACCTATTATAATATCTTATTATAGTAGAGTTTAAGTCACTTATTTTTTTAGCCTCATTATTGAAAACTCTTAAAATGTGAATGCAAACATCCTATATAAATTTTTGTTCTCTTTCTAAATGAATGACGAACAATTAAAATTTATTATTAAAAACTTCTATAGGCTTATATAAGTAATTCAAAGCTTCAATGCAAGATCCATCCTTTTTAAAACCACTAACCCCTTCCATTGTGATTTGAAGGAGATGTGGCCAATTCAACACTTCCCCCTTCATCTTGGCGTCACCGTTATGGTTCATGAGACATCATTGTCCTGCCGTTCTTTTCTTCGCTTCTAGATCTTTGTTCCATTCCGCCATTGTACCTCTGTGAGCCCCCCTTTGTTTCTAGGTGGCGCTAAGGAAGTACCCGAGTCTAGAGCCAATATTATACCTCAACGGAATTGAGAGAGGGAGGTGTCACGGGATATATTTCAACGTCCTGCGAAAGGAAGGGAGGGTTCGACAGGCGAGAAGGTTTCCAAAGGAGAGGTTAGTATTCTTAACAGGATATCATCCTAGCCCTAATAGGACGGAGATCGCATTTAAATTAGGCTTGTCAGAAATTCTAACAGATCCAAAAGGACATCAGCAAAACACTAGTGTCTACAAACATTATAGACAAATCATCAAGAGGACATCAATATAACACTAGTTTCTACAAACACAATAGACAACTTATCAAAAGGGCATCATTATAACAGTAGTTTCTACAGTAAAAAAGAAAATCAATTATACACTAACTTCTATAAACATTATAGATAAATTATCAATAGGACATCAAAGACACACTAGTTTCTACAAACATTAGAGTCGAATCCCTAACAGTAAAACCTTATCTGGCATTTAAAAATAAAATTGTATTACTTTTTTTAATGAAACCTGACAAAATACTAGTTCATGTTCCCTCCATTCCACCCTAAATCTAAATAAAAAAGATTATTAGCAACAAATTGTAGCCTGCAATATTATATCTCACTAATTCAAGGGTTAACACCACCTACCTCAAACAACGGTCTTAACCCAGTATCAACTTCTCCTTCAACTATACATCGCCGGGCTAGTTTAATACATCGTTCCAACACCGCCCGACCAACTAACTCTAGTTTGCAAACGTTGTTCTACAGGGTGTCCAGTTACCTTTCAAAACATGGAGATGTAAGGGAATTTTCTTGGCCAGAGGAAAGTTCAGGTTTTTGTTTTTTTAATCTTGAAATCCTTACATATTCTCTATAAAAAAAAACATGCAACTTTTATTTTATTTATATATAGTCAAAATCACCATTTTCATACAGCTAATACACACCGCGATTCTCTTTAATCACACGTTGTGCATTCTAATATCAATTCTCAACATGTGATTTTAGTGTCGCCTCTCCAACCCTCTACTGTGAGTCTGTAGCCAAAGTTTAGTCATGGCTATGCGCATACGTGAGAATTCGATTACCTTAGTGAAAGAAGTGTGTCTCATAACAATTTTAAACTGTACTGGTGTGAAGAAATCTTTTAATGGTGGTTATATGATCTCACTGAAATCTAACTTAGATCGAACCACCTATTCTTTTAGGCTGGAATCTTAAATCCTTAATAGAATGACACAATTTATATGTGATTAAAAATATTACATAAAGTTTCGATCTTAGTAAAATAGTGTTTATATAAATATATATTTATATATATTAGCTGGAAAAGTCGGGGACTTTTAAAACATAGCTCTGCTGGACCCCTTTTCCAATACTCACTTGACGAAATACCACTAGAATACCATCACAATATGTTTTATAGTAGGCAAATTTGGTTTATATATAGATTTAAATTAAATTTTGAAGACAAGATTATTCCGGCACATAGTTTACTCTATACTTAAACTAATCACTTAGTCTCAGAAACACGTAACAGCCACGACGGTAGGCACTTGGTTCTAAATATCCAGATAATTTACTCTGACTTGTCAATAACGAGGAGGCCAGATTTCAAATCTCCCGTAGACTGTACTGAAGGTGTTTTTTTTTCTAAATGTTTTCCCACTCTTTTTCACAGCAAATGCGGTAATATTTTATATCAAATTATATGTTCTCATCCCTACCATAATAGCGTAATTAATAATACATATAACTATATCTCATGTGGCTACTAAGATGAGGTGAAATCAAATATCAAAAAGCAGAATGTACCTTTTTCGATATTCCAATTTTACAAAGTTGTATCATTGCGCTTAAGGCAACCGCCTTGGTCAGAGAGAAAGTATCAATCGCTGTCAGGCCACACAGCTTTAAATTTATAGTCTGTATCGTTTTCTGGAACTATTTAGTATTCTGCCTAAGCATATACTCCCTTTTACCCGTCAACTACAAACACCCTTTGTTGTGTCAATAAAAGAGAAGGAAAGAAAACTACAAAATTTCTTATCTCAAGGTAAAGAGGATTGCTTTCTGTTAGTTGACAAATATTATTTTGATGTTGTTGGCCTATCAAAAAAAAAAACCACTGTATTTGTCATACTAGCTAGAGCTCTTTTCCAGTCTCATAGTTCCAAAAGTATGCATAAACAGTAGTTTAAAATGAGATGATGTTACATTTTCACACATTTTTTTTCATATTAGGTTTGTTAAGGGAAAAGAGCCCTGTTGATCCTTGTTTTGGCGTGAACCATATTTTGATATGATGCATCGTATAACTAAATATTCTGCTAGAAATGAACGTCTGCGTGGCAGTTAATCGCTTATTGAGGCGACCCACCTTAAGTCCTGGTGTGTTGTCTATTAATGACCTAAAACTATGTAATTTTATAAAAGATAATAAAAATTGACAATATATCTGTTAATACAACTAAGGTGAGTACATATATTTAATTTTTTTTTATTCGTAAATTAATTTAGTTTTTTCCTTGAGTCTTACTTGAAGTAACACGTTGTTTAAAAAGTAATATGGCTGTGAATAAAACCAACCATACGTATCGTGGTTGCCCACATTATACGTATTTTGGACGCAATGAATAATGCAAAGTGTTTTTATGCTCACTGCACTGTGTAGCCAAAAAGCAAATTAAATGATATTCAAAGTTATCTTATTTATTTATCTTTTTGTTTTAAAGCGTATTGTGAAAATTAAAAAGCAAGTTTATTTGAACTATAAACATACGAGGCTTACAATATGGAAATGAAGGTAAGTTTCGAATAGTTCAGTGGTAAGAGCATTGGAGCACTTAAGCTAAGGGTCCTGGGCTCAATTCCATGTCCAGGTATATTTTTTTCAAATTTAGCAACATAATAGTAATATTCTAAGTTAACTTTGCTATGCCCTTCTACCTAACATAATATATCTCGAAAATAGAAGGTTGAAATAGCCTTTCCCTCTCTTTCACAGATATAGTAATAACTGCTTGATGGTATTGTATAGGCTGATGTGATCAGTAAACTAAATTATATTGAAACAAAAAATGCTCAAGACTTATACCTTCAGGTTTGATTGACTGTTCACCGGTAAAAAGACATAGGCCACGTAAGGAAGGAAGTAAATCATATTTTCATTATCATGTGGTGGTGAACTCACATCGGAGGCAAATCTGCAAAGCAGCATTTTTAAGCTTGCATGGAACAACAACAAAACGTGTTGAGTGGTTGTGTAAACTTCTTACACTTGGCAAGTCACCATCAGACCAAAGGGGGAAAAAAATCTAAATCTAGAGCTGTTCCAGGCAAAAGAATTGTTAAAAATTCACAATCATATTCTTTCATTTCCTGCAAAAGAAACACATTATGGAGGACGTGATATCACTTACCTTGATGCTCGCCTAACAGTAAAAGTGGTGCATTCTCTGTTTAAAGAAACACATGCAAATTCAAATATTTCTTACAAATTCTATGCCATGTATTTTCATGACAATTTTTTCATATCGTTTTGAAAGACCCCAGATCAACACATGCTGTACATGTGAGGAATTGTCAATCAAGATAAAGAGTCCACACTTGAATGATGCAGCTAAACGAGCAGCTGTTGCAGAACTTCTTGTTCACAAAAAGACGTAGAAAAGAGTTTTACAAAAAGATGAATGAAATTGAGAAGCAATGCAGACGTGATGAGTGTGTTTCTGCTGTATGCTTTGATTTAATGCAAAATCTTCACCTCCTGAATATTCCAGTACAAGAGATTCTTTATAATAGACAGATGTAGGTTGATGCATTTAATATTCATGACCTCAAAACAGAGAATTCGCGGTTTTATGTTTATCGTAAGGGTGTAGCAAATAAGGAGCTAATGAAGTTTGCTCCTTTCTTCTAGATTATATCAATAAATAAATACCTAGTGTTGTGAATGGGCTACATATATTTTCTGATGGATGTAGTGGACAAAACCGGAACCACACAGTTGTAAGACTGTGTATGACATTAACTGACTTGGGGAGATTTCAGTTCGAGGGCACTCATATATTCCCTCTGACAGAGATTTTGGTGTGGGTAAAAAAGGCTAATAAGAAAAGTAGATCGGGTGTACACTCCAAAAGAATACATTGAAATGATAATCAAAACAAGTTTTAGAGGAAAGTTTACGGTTAATATGGTTGACACAGATGATGTACTGGCTTTCAAAACATGGTGGCCCTCTTTCTATAGAAACTATAGGCAGAGCAGTACCTATAAATAAAAAATAATAATTTTGGTATAGCTTCTTTTTCTCAGTTTGAACACAGTTCAACCATGACTGGTACTACGCTACATTCCTTCTGAATATTTAGGATTTTACCAATCAATACTAGCATGGCAACAAAGGTCACTAATGAACTAAATACAAACAAGTGGCACAATGTCGCTTAAAACCAATATTAATAGATAAAACATGTTATTTGATTGTATAATATTAATATCTATTGTTTTTATCATTACAAAAGAACATTAAAACATCGATTAATTAGCACTTTATGGCCCCTAAAGGGTTGAAAAAACACCTATGAAAGTATATCTTGGCATAAAATAACTTAATTTATTTATAAACATAAGAAAAGAAAATAATTATAAAATAAATACTTATGTACATTCTCAATTTTCAATTTAATTTGGAAAAGAGTCTAAGTCCTTATAATATGATTGCTGTTTTTACGTATAATTTCTTTTTTAAACATATTTTTTCATATAAAATTGTTTTCTTCAATTATATTCTAATTTATAAACACCAAAAAACTATATAATAACAACATATTATCGATTAATTAAGTTTTTATTGAATATCTCAGAACTAACACCAATGGACTTGACTCCTTTTTCAATTACACATTCTATTGATCTTAAAGCATCTGGTTTTAAACATAAGTTACATGACTACACACTTAGTTTGGTGAAAAATTAAATTTCACTACTCTTTTATGTAAATGAAGTTTCCGGGAAAACGGGAGTTTCTTCTGGAAAACCTGTAAGATACAGGGAAACTGTTAGTAATAAAATAGTGGCAACACTGATTATTATTTGGGAATGTGTTCACCATTAAACTGGCATTGTTCCTAAAACTGAGCCTTAAGGAACAGTAGAAGTGTGCGTGTGTTAAGATTAGTATTTGTACAGTTTGTAAAAAACAAACTTTTTTGTTCGAAATAAATAAAACCTTGCGTGAGTAGAAACAGTTTATTTTTCTACACATACTAGACTCAATAGTTTTTTTAATATAATATGTAATGAAAATAATGGAATTTGAACGTAAACTATTTCAGTGAAGATAAATGTTTTTGTCATATTACATAATACCAATGACCAATATTCAAGAACTATTGAAATTACAATGTGTGGATATTATTTTAACTTTGCGTCTTGCTAACCGTTCGGATTGTATACATATGTAGTAATTACGCTGATATTTTATGGACGAAGAAGGTCAAATTTAGAGGAATTGTAACCGCACTTGCGTAGGAAGTGGAAACCATTTAGGGAAAAAAAATTACCGGTACATTCCAACGTGATTTGAACCCGATATTTTCGTCATTGTCAATCCAGTCTATTAAAATAGTGACACCTTATACATGGTGTCTACTCAACTTGACAATGAAATCCCCGACCTTTTCCCTGATTTCCCCTGATCATTTCATAAAATTCCCGACTAAAAAAAAAGTATATCACATCCTTCTAACTCGCCCCCTCCCCACCCCCATCGTTTTTCTATTAATCTTTTTTATAAATAATAATAAGATGTAAAATTTGAATGATTTTTAAAAATTTGTATTAAAATTGTTTACTAGGAATTAAAGATATATTACACAGCTACAAACAAAAAAAATGACATAATTTACTGATTTAATGATTACTGTTAATCATTTTCCCGGATTTTTATTGTGATTTACCAAATTCCCGACTTATTCCCGTTTTTTTCCCGATCACTTCAAATTCCCGGATAATTCCCGTTTTCCCGGATGGTAGACACCCTGTTATATATATCCTTAGGCCACTGAAACGTGTTGCAGAAAATTGAATTCAACGTATCTACTAAAGCCATATTTGATTTACTTTGGCCAAAAAAAAATTTTTCATAATCATTTTTAAAAACTTGAAATTATGGTCCTTAATTTGTTTACAACTCTCCTCCACACTACAAAATGTGCTGCCACAGGATAACCCAGGCTATAAATCAGCCACTAAACAATCATCTTGATTTGAAAATCGCAAGTTAAATATTCATATAAAATAATTTATTAAAAAAAAAACTATTTATTTGCTGACAAATTAACCCGTTTATCAACCGATACATTCATCCAATCAACAGTTAACACGCGGAGATCAAAACTTGGATTGCGACTCTTATTCCAATGTCCTCCCACAATATGAAACCGTGAAAGTAATGGACCTCACAAACCTACACAAAATCCCGTTTGACCACAAACCCCCTTAACCCCTACTTCCTCATTCATGTGACATTTCAGTAGTAAAGGAGCTGGTTGATACACCAGGAATTACTGACCGAGCAAGCGTAATCGGATTGTGGTCAGTCGCGACATCCTACCGGATTATGTTCTCCTGGTAACCATCCAAGTTAGAATAGGGTCAACGCACAAAAACTAGCTTACAAAAAAATCTGTTTCTTTGATGCTTTTTGGAGTATTTTTAAAGTCTTCCTCCAGTTTATTGAAAATGCACGTAGTTGAAAGCGGCGGACTGAAATCAAAATTGAACAGTTTTTATTTTCTAAATTATGGTGCTTGAAGAATTACCTCAACATTTCAGTCGTAACACCAACTAGTGTACCACCTCACCCGCACGACGACTTTGAGCCATATATTATGGTATAATCGTACCGAAACATGTTGTCGAGAATTGAATCGGCTTTATTTTAATCACTTACACTTAGCTTATTTTAATAACCAAAGTTTATTCGTGACTTTACAATTACATTCTTTTGTACCACTTTTAAAGAAACTATTCCTACGAGATTAATTGTATGTAACTATGCAATATCAGTGTTTGAATTAAAAACTTGTGTTATCATCAATTTTTGTTTTTGATATTTTTAATTATTTTAATATGTTGTATATGTGATGTTTCGACTAGTCGTCAACTTATGATCTAATAACTGTAGTCGATTATGTTATTATATATTTTTTTGAACTTATCTTGACATATTTATGCTTGTTGCAAGCACAGCTTAGTGGTTTTTAACATTAAAGTATATCAATTTCATATTTTTTAATATTATTTAACATTTCATTAATTCATCAGTGTATAATAATAACCTTTTACCTAATATTTCTAATATTAAGTTTTTATCTAAGTCTTAACCATAACACTCATTTATTTAAATTCATTAAAATCAAGTTTCCTAATTAGATGATCGAATGGTTTAAAGCAGGGGTCGGCAACCTTATTGATATTGAAGGTCGGGGAGCCAGATATGGCCCGGGGTCGTAGGTTGCTGACCGCTGGTCTAAGGCGTCATTCTCGCAATATACTGGGCTGTCATAACGGGGATATTGGTGTTCATATTCCTATCGAGTGTACTGAGGACGGTTTTCCATAAATTGCTTTCCACTATCTCTCAACACAAATTCGGGTACATTTATTATAAGTCAAATCGTACTCCTCACTAGCACATTTGATCCACTTTGGTGGACGCATGTTTTTAAGGCACTATGCTCGCAATAGACTAGAATGCCGAAGACGGGGAGATAATGGTTCGATCCCGGTCAAAGAGTTTTTCCTAAATGGTTTTCCTCTTTCTCTCTCTCTCTTCTCGCAAACGCGGGTACACTTCCTCTAAATTCAACCTTCCTAATATCTTATACATTAACTTAATTAGCACATTATATTCGTACAACCCGAACGGATAGGGAGATGCGGTGATCAAAAATAAAATTAATGAGCAAAGCTATTCATATTTAGTCACTTCTAGACAATTAATTGGTTACAAGTTGTAACGAGAGATGTAAAACATAAAGTTTTCCCGGGAATTGTTTTGTTTTGGAAAAACCTAATTTATTATTGTTTAGTAGAAGTAGTAGTAGTAGTTATTTTTCTATCAGGAGTACATATTTATTCACTTAAATATGGTCCAGATAAGCACAATGTGCTTGTCAGCTGGTACCTCACCTTCAATTCCGTACATATATGTTATAGTACAGGGTGGCCCACGGAAAAGTAGCCCACCTCCTATATCCAGCAGGCGCCTCACTCTGAATTGGAGGAGGTCAATCCCCTTCCACCCATATGATGACATGAAGAATGAGTCAATAAAGCTTTTAGACAAGCAGTTCACTTGCTCATACTTCATGTCAAAATATGGGTGAAAGGGGATTGACCTCCAATTCAGAGTGAGGCATCTGCTGGATATAGGAGGCGGTCTACTTTTCGTGGGCCACCCTGTATAAAGCTATGATGGAATATATAGCATTACTTAAAGTCTATTTCCTACAATATAACATAGGGGTAATACTCAGTTTAAGTTTCTTATTCTATTACAATAAATTATATTTAACATTCAAAAACCAATCTTGAGTCCGTTCATAGCTTCTTTGTCATACACATCAGTATTATTATTTCATTAAGTCTCTAGACAAATTAGCCATATTTTTTTACTTCTCTTTCAACATTTGTTATTTTGTCTATTACCAAAAGAGTATCCGGTATCGTATTAAAAAGTATCAGTATTATTATTTTAATGTGTTGTTTTCCCATCAGATAGCGTCCCGCCACTCCATGAATATCTATTTTGAGCATTAGCGCCGCGATCTACTCTATATGGACTGTCTGTCCATCTACTGGGATTTTAGGTTTGAAATCCCTGCGGGGATTACTGTTTACTGCTGTCATTATACTGGTTAAAAAAATTTTCCATTGGTAATGAGATTGACTACATTTAGGAGTTTAAGTGGTGGATCGCTTAAAGATTCTGCCGACTACCTTAAATAGGTTTTATATGTAAAATGTAATTGGTGTTTATTGGTTTCATGTGACCAAGTGTGCCAGTTGATAGATAACAGGGCAATATGTTCCTTCCGAACAAATCTTTTTCAAGTGTTTTTATATATATATATATATATATATATATATATATATATATATATATATAATTATTATATATATATATTATCAACACTCTAGGTTTAGTTTCTTTGTGCGGCCTCAAACCGTGTTTTGGATCAGCCAGAGCTAGCTTAGCTAGACAGTTTGTTGTATAAGTGTTAACACAGTCAACGTAAAGTGAGTACTACTCTGATAGCTCAACCATTATTTTGTGGTCGCATGGTGATCTTTTTGACGTTCTGCTAAGTTGTGTAGGGGTCTACTATTCCAAGTCGCCCTAATATAATTGTTTTGTTATGAGGCGACTTTATGTCTTGTATTACTGAGGGAACGTCAGCTCTTCTTGAAGGGAGTAGTAATTAGTAGTTCATGGCCTAATCAGGCTTTTATTCCCTTATTATGGGTTTGTATTCCCATTTTTATTTTGTATTCCCTGTTTAACTTTATTTGCTGGTCACGCTCGAACGTAGACGGGTTCCTTAAGGTTCTCAATGAGGACGTTAGGTAATCTAATGTTTACCTTTAGTTCATGATACATTTTGAAAACAACTAGGGGATTTATGATCATAAACTTAG
>JBCFYV010001001.1:722210-738913 GCA_039000515.1 Timema cristinae | reverse complement strand
TTAAATTTTGAAAGTAAAGATTAGTTGACCGAGGCAAGGAAAAAAAAAAGACAAAAATGCAATTTTGGAAACTTTAGTTTAAGATATAAAAAACATTAGTTTTGGTTTTTTTTACTAGTTTTTATTTTACAATTTATTCAACTTTTCCCCTTTAAAAAATATTTGGGGTAAGATTTTTTAAAACCGAAAAAAAGAAAAATGAAAATAAAAAATTGAAAAAATTGCAAAAAAATGGCATTGAAAGTACTTATCCATTAAATATGAAAGGGGGTATACATTGTATAATGAGCATATATTGAACAAAAACCTTACTATAAGGCATTTTTTTTTGACTAACAGCTTCGATGAAATTACTTCCGACGTTCCGGATATTTTTGGCAAAAACCCAACTCATCGGTAATAACCCAGTAGGGGGGCGAGTCCCCTTTGACAGCATTTCCCACGGGGAGAAAGGGCCGTTGGCTAACATAAATACATACATACATACCATACAAACATACATACAAAAAATAATACATACATACATACAAACATACATACATACAAATACTTTACAAAACACAAAAAACCAACATAAACAAAAACCCCCTTTGCATATATACATATATAAAAAATTTCCAAAATACATCCATACATTCATAAAATACATAAATACAAATAAATATAAAAATATACATAAAACAAACATGCATAATTGTATACCCAAATACAAAATATATATATATAAATATATATATAATATAAATTTTAATAAAATTTAAAATGAATACATACAAACACACTTTTATATACACACACATACATGCATACCAAATTTATACATAAAAAATACAATATATATAAATTTTCATACATAACCCCACATTTATACATATATAAACATACAACCCCCATAACCCTATATTAAAACATATACATATTTAAAATACATAAAACACATACATATTCCCTACACCCATACATAAACACATTTATAAAAAATACACAACAAAACACACACACACACCCCACACACACACACATAATCACGCCGTTTCCCTTTGGGCCCACGGGGGAGGCAAGAAACTTTGCATTAAGTTCAAAAACAACACCCCCAACTTTTTCCACAGTTCCCTATCCTTGCATACTGCATTCCCCTTCAACAACATCCCACACTGAGTCATACAACCCATTTTTTTTCTTAAAACTCTTAGTGGGTTTTCTTTTTCACACATTCAAAATATAACATTTAGCCACGTTTTACTTGGGGCCCATCCCTTCCCCTTTTTATCCACACACTCTAAACCCCATATATCTAGTCTGCCTGTCGCCACATTCAAACTAATTTAAGGCATTCAGCAAGCCACTTTCATTCTCAGCCTTTAATATGGCATCATCTGTATTTAGCACCTTAACTTAGGGAATTATTTCTAAATATTAAGTATTAATTAAACAATGTAACTTTAAATATTTATGTGAATGAAAATTTTTTTGTTATTGTGTCTTAATGTAAATATTGTATTAACGTGACTTTGTAATGATTTTTTCCAATATGAAGTGAATAAATTCAATACATTTGTTTAAATCGAACACAATTACAGTATTTATTCACGGGAATATCATTCGGTCTCTTCACCTATACTTGAATTAATATTATCAATCGTATAATGAAAATCGATCAAATATGCTCAGTCCCACAAATAAAGTGTAGAAACGTTTCGGGAAAGTTAAGCCTCCTAAACCAAATATAGCATGCTAACCGATACAAAAAAAAATCTAATTCAATTAATCTATGCTTCGTGGAATGTATCGATACATTTTCATTGAACATTTCTCTGAACCGCCATACATACCTTTCAACTATTATATTATAAGTAGGCCAGGGATGACTAAACTTAGATCCACGAACCAATAACTGCTAACGAGATTAGTTTTTTTTTTTAAGGCTTCCACTACATCACACATACGCCAGAACTGAACTCCGAAAGAATTAACTCATAATAATCAAATACAATTTTTAGTGTTTTCAATGTAGGCTAAATAGGATTTGTGATTTGTGATTACTAGGCATAAATTTGTTTTTTTCAAGGAATAATTCATAAATATTATTGGGAATACAAAGTTAATAATCTTACATCACGCTTCGGTGGTCACATGGCCTAAGGTGTCGCTCTATAAATAGACTAGACTTCCAGTGACGAAGAGATCGGCGTTCAATTCCGGTCGGGCATACTTAGAGTGGTTTTACCTAAACGAATTTTCACTCTCCCTTCACGTAAATGCTGGAACACTTTCTCTAAATTAGCCATTACTAATCTCTAACACATTAGAGTAATGAGTACATAGGCTTATAACTTGAACGGGAAGTAGGATGCGGAGAAAAAATATCTTAAACAAATGATTATATACATATCTGTGTAGTGTTAGTAGCAATGTTAATTGTCGTCAGTAGTTAATATATATATATAGTTTTTTGGAATTTTCATTACTTCCCTTATAACGTCCACAATTTTTATTTTCTCATATCGATAGGGGATTATAATCGTAAAATTTTCAACCTAGATATTATGATGATATGCCCCAAAGCTCAAATATGTGGGTCGTCCCCAAATCTCGCTTTCCCTGAGGATACAATCAAAACTTTGATGGATTTTTCCAAACATTAATATTTATATGTTAGATGAGCATTCAATTTTTTTCAAAATTTATATTTAGGGTATGTTTTACTTGTAAATAGCACTGTATACCTGTTTTACAGATGCATATTAATTTAAGGGTAGTTTATTGACGACAGATTTCTGAAATTTTGAAATATTTTGTGAAACTGATTAATTAAGTGGTTCAAAATGTGTATCTGAGAATGATTTATATATTAAATAAGAGTATTATCTTCTTTTACTAAAAAAAAATAATTGAGGGAGCTTACAATTAAAATTTGATTGAAAAAATGGCTGTGACAATTTAGTTAAAAATTTATATCTGAAAAGTTTTTCATATGATTATAATTTTTTTTACAGGAAAAAAGATTAAAGAGTAGTTTACTTCTATCCGGTTTTTAAAAACATTTCTACTTACTGCAATATTCATTATAAGAAATTATCTACGAACGTAAAAGTACCATTTACTGTTTAGAACAGTGGCTCTAAACCCTTTTTCAACTGACGCCCTCTTTTGTAGATAGTTAAATTCCCACCACATCCTCTAATTTTTGAGATGGATATAAAAACCAACCAGAAAAAAAAGTATTTGTGTTATAGTCACTTCTTTATTTTATACAAAATTCTATGAAACCCTGGTAGCATCATGTTACAAAAAAGATAGAAAATTAGTGTGATGGCTGGAACTGTTTTGTTTCATCAGTTCTTGAATATTGGGTTTGTTGTTTGACAGAACATACCACAAATCACTTTACACTTCAAGTTGAAAACGCTGTGTTTTTTGAGAGTCAGAGTTGAAAAATTCAGCAAAAAAATTATTCTAATTAATTTTGAAAACGGATTGAAAAAAAAAAAACAGGGATCATAACAACTCACGTATTCAAAATAAGTTAAAATTACCAATTGTGTATTGTTAAAAAACAAGTGACCTGATTTGCAAATAATCAATCAAAATCATTTAAAAGACCTTTCTCCAACATAAGTCAAAAGTTGTTTTTTGAAATAAGTAAAAATAAATCAATCTTTTTTTAAATACCCTACCAAATTACTCGTATGTGGCCAAAGATCTTAGTTAAAACACTAATAGCATTCTATTAAACAGTTTAAAGAAATAAAAGGAGGAAATTTTCAAAACAAAGATGCAAAGTAGAATATTCAAATATTAAGTATAAATTTAACCAGACATAAGCTTAATTCCAAAATGTATCTTTTTATGGTTATATAAGGAATTTTATAAGTAGAAAAATTAATATTCAAAAATTAAGTAGGCTTACTCTAAACAAAATGTTTATTATCTTGTGTTAAAATAATGTTTTACTATTTTAGCACAGGACTATTACAATAAATCCAACTAAAACCTTTGATTGGATATGGCCATCGGCTATAATAAGAGTACGTTTAATTTAGTATCAAATATCACAGTATAAACATAATTTTAACTTTTTAATATTTTATATAGCTACTTATTAATAAAAAATAAACTTATATCTTCAAGAGTAGGCCTAGAACTTTTTTATGTTTTGTTTTGTGTATACATACTAACTTATTGATTGGTAAAAAAAAGTTACTTTTAGTGGGTTTAAAGCGACGTTTTTATTTTAAAAAAGGTGACATTTTTTAGTTAATTTATTAAGAAAGTTACTTTCAGTTTAAAATGTGGAAAAAACCGTCTTAAATTTCTTAGCATATTTTTTTAACGTTATTCTTCAACTATTCCACGCACCCAGGTTGGGAACCACTGGCATAGAGGTCCTAGATAAATAAGTTTACCCACCCCTGAACTAGACCCTGTATTGACAACGTCACGTGGGTGGAATAGCACCGAACCACGCGAGAGCACAAGCGAGGAATGTATCGACTACAGGATACTCTCTCCAATAGTTGCCAAACGAGGGCAAACCCCAAAGATGTTGCGTGGGGGCAACGACTACGGCGGTCTGCTCACCGAGAGGAGTGTCCCCATAAACACCTTTTCTCCAACAGGGTGCTGCTGATCCTCTGCTACGAAACTAAACAAAAATGTAAACACCGACACACCCTCTTTACAAGAGAAAACGTCTTCATAGGGGTGTCTAATATTTAGTTTAATTAACCTTCCGCGTTATAAGTGAATTGCTCCATTTTTCGACAAAAAAGCGAGAAGCTTACTTTAAGATAATTTTAATTTTAATTTGTTGTCAGCTTCACGTACTCATTAATCGAAGCGTCATACGCCATATGTAACTAATAATGTTAATGTGTTGGGATGAAGAAAATTGAATTTATAGGAAGTGTACCAGCATTTTAGTAGATGAGGAGTGGTAAAACATTTAGGAAAACTGTACACCCGACCAGGAATCGAACCCCGATCAACCAGTCATCAGAAGTATAGTCCATTGCAAGAGTGACGCTTTAGACTATGTGGCCACCGAGGCGCATTTAATTTTTAATAATACGAAACAAAGTTAATTGAATACCAATATAATAAAGAACACTGAATTAAAATTAAACATACATTTTATCATGAACATAATACATACAATATATCATAGATATATATGTATATATTATATACATAAAATCTATATATTATATATTTTACACATATATGTTATATCTATAATGGTTAGTTGTTGAAATCTGTCACATTTAGTAATTAGTATGGATCAGTTTATTGATTCTCAAATGAACACATCCTTTTTTAGATAGTTAAATATTGAAAGTATATTGTTAAATTTAGGAAACCTCCTCCTTCTAACGATTCTGGAGAAAACGTCTGGTGGTGGGGAGTTGAGGGGGGGGTGTTCAATGTCCGAGTAATAGCGCCCGTCAACAACCTCCGCCCGAAGGGCGACTACCGAGTCTCAGGGGGTCAGGAGATACGTCGTGGTGGGGAATAGGGTGGTGTTTTAGGTTAAGCGGTATAAGTAATTTTTAAACCAGCATATAGGTTAAATGAACGTTTGAATTGTGCTCATGTGAAATTTCAGCTCAATCGGTGAAGTGAATTTTTGAAACGAAAAATTAAAGTAGACTTGTAGCATTGTATTGTAGTAGATTTGAAATATGTTCATAATATATCGAAGTTTTATTCTCTCTTCGAATTGTTTTGATTATACGAAGGTTATTGTGGGTATCGAAATTGAAGCTAAGGAGATTTTTACCTTCCAAAACTTATATCATAATTCCTTTGTTTAAAAAAAAAAATTTATTCCGTAATTAAGATTTTAAATCTGCACTAAACATACACATTTACAAGTCTCTCATTATTTTCGTCTAATAAAGGGGAAGTTTGATTACATTAAAAGTAAGTTGTATTTTGTCCGCTTTTTAACTACATTTCTAGAAAGAGTCATTACTGCAAAGATGTTCAGATGTCCAAGACAATGTAAGTTTTTTTTGTTAACCCAAGTACAGAAGTTTTGTATAACTTTGGATGTAGATTTTTAGGGGTTTCTTTTTTATTCTTCTTCTATTTAACAAAAAAAAAAAAGAGTAAAGGTGCTGTATATTCGGAAAGTGTGGTTGAAGATAAACTAAAGTCAGAATTAAGTACGGCAATGGAAATCTCTAAAGAGGAAAAGAAATGAACTGTGGATGACTGAGGAGGGGAAAGGGGGGTCAGAGGGTTGAGAAGGAAAGACGGGGGATGGAGACTTTTCATTGCATTGGGTCTCCATGCAAGGGACAACGACTTGAATATTAAGTATTGCACATTCGTGATTAGAAAACGGGACGAAGAACGAATCAGGGGGAAATTAATTTGTGGAACCACGTCCGGGCACTTGGCCATCGAATAAAACTCATTACCCCCCCTTTCCCCTTACCACAACCCCCCCTCCTACCTTTACTATATGTTTTAATGAATCAAGACTCGTTGATTACTGGAGGGTAAGGATGTGGGGGGTAAATGTAGAGGAAATTTCAAGCATTTAGCGATCGCAAGGGATTAATATTTCTTTATGTTCTAATCCTAAATTGAGCCAGTAAAAGGTAGGTTTACATTTTAATTAATTAATTAATTAATGCTAATAATAATTTTACTATATAATTTAACATTTCACTAAGGTTTTTTAAAGTGTTGATAAATTGTCAACCATCAGCCTTCAGAAAAATACCGTATTTTTTTTTAGAAAAAGGAACATAACATTTTATTTATCATGTTAAACATTCTCCAGATAACAATATTGAAAAAAAACTGACAGTCAATTGACTGAATGTTTTTTCAAATAAGGAGCGATAGTAGTTCTTTTTTATATGGTCGTCGTGTTTACCACCTGAGTGACAGTGCCTGAGATTGAGAGACCAGTGTAGATAGATGGATGGCCAGAATGGTAGGATTAAGGGTCCTCTATCTATCCTTTCTAACGTCCTTGGAACGGGTTAGGGTAAGAGGATGGATGAAAAACGACTGAAAAGGAACAAGTAGGAAATGGGAAAAATTCAGTTTTTTTTTTATAACGGGTGGTTACTGTAGAAAGGTTGGAATTGGTGCAATCGAGGATTTTTCATTCAAACAAAGAATTCACAATTTAGGTTTCCTAAAATAAGTATCAACTAGGTATTTAAATACTTCCAACACTCAACTAAAAATGAACCTATTTTTTATTTACATAAATAGTATGGGTATATTTTTGTTTTTTATGAATAGAGATTGAGGGTAGGTAGTTTAATAAATACTTATTTGAGAAATTTTTTTTTTTTGAAACGCTTGAAACATTTAAGTTAAAACTTATATTTTTGTTCCCATGTATAGGAATATACTTTGTACGATTATGTTTTACCAACTTTTGGGGTAGTTTTTCTCTGCATAAAATTTATTAATACCTTAGTACAAGAATTAACAATTAATAGGATATCTCAGAATAGATTCATATGATTATTATAAAGATAAGATGGAAAGAACATAATTAAAAAATTAATTAGAAAGCTACCCTCAGTGTTACTTAATACTTACGTTAATCACCGATTTCCCCGTCATTGGCAGTGAAGTTATAATGCGAGACTAACGCTCTGTACCGTACGACCAACACATACGTGAAGACAAATGAATAAAAACCATAGCATTCCACCTCTCACATATGTTAGACTTTAAGCCCAAAAACGGCAATGAAATGATTTTTTGCTCGATCCTAGGGTTGGGTGTTTTAAAATAACCAAAGCTTGAAGTGCTATTCAGGGGACGCGGCAGTTGGCCTAAAAGGCATTTGGCCTAAAGGCATTTGGCCTAAAAATGAAACCAAAAGTCATTTGGCCTAAAAGGCATTGCCAAAAGGTTTGGCCTAAAAGGCGTTTGGCCTAAAGGCATTTGGCCTAAAAGGCATTTGGCCTAAAGGCGTTTGGCCTAAAGGCATTTGGCCAAAAATAAAGGCATTTGGCCTAAAAGGCAGTTGGCCTAAAGTCATTTGGCCTAAAATGTAAATTTAAAAACCTTCGGTTATCTTCGGAAAGTAAAAGGTACTGTTAGTTGTTTTCATCTGAATATAGATAGCACAACTGATGCAAGGTAGTTACAATATTTCTAAAAACATTGACAATATCCTACATACAACTAGATCAGTAGTTCACAAAACACTCTATCACCTTTTTTATAATAAATTTCCGATATTATTTCCTTGTTAATATATCTCACGGTCATAAAGTTAACGAAAAACAATAAGAAAATCCTATTCTCAGCATCGTTTACGCTCGGTAAAATTATATGCGTACATTCAAATTATGGGGACTTTTGACAACTTATTCCGAAAGGCAAAATGAAAGTGGAAACCAATATTCAACCCACCCACTTTAAATTTGTCTGAAGTGACGCCCGATTTTCGTTTAGCGCTACTGAGATATATATGAACATTTTTTTTTTATCTATTGTATTAATAATTAATATATAAATAATAGTGACCATTAAATAAATTTTGCCAGTAAATATTACAATGGTCATATATATATATATATAATAATAATATATTATATATATATAATATATATATATATATATATATATATAATATAAAACTTAAATTATGGTTTTGACTAGATCCTTAACTCTATTATTATTGTTAGAATTATTATAACTATTATTATATAAAATTAGTACAGTTATTTTTTTCACGTGTAACATTTTTTTACTGATATATTAAAATTTTTACGGTGATATTATTAACAACATGGGCTATGTTAACACAATAGGTCCTTTGTTTAAAAACTATATACTAATTTCCCTCCTAGTAATTTGCAAAGCATTCTCAGGAATTATTTCAACTTGTGAAAAAAAATACAAAAGATTTTATGGAATTGTCGTTGGTCTTTTTTTAAGTCTTCATAAAACGTAAAAATACAAAATGTGGTAGCCTTTACAGGATGATAACTTCCTAGGGTAAGAAAAACGTACGATGTAAGCAAGTGGACCTCCGAAATGCCAATGGATGCAGCAGAGGCCAGAGGATAAATCTGACGAGCTTTGGTTGGTAAAAATATCTCACCGCTAGGATCGCTTGTGTTCTCCCATTCCAAAAAGTGACACTCTTATAGCTAGAGGCAAACAGACGTGACTCAAGTTGGCCCGCCACTATGCCGAAAAAAAAATTTTTTTTTGTCTAATCGTTTTGTGCTCTATTTATGCTCATATGTGCCCGAACATGAACATTTGTGCTGTTAAAACTGGCCATTTTAGAAAATATTTAATGTGGTGGGCCAACTTGAGCTCAAGCTAGCCCGCCACATATTGAAAAACACAACATAACAAAATTTATTTAAGTCAATCCATTGTGTTCCATTTGTGCTCATATGTGCCCGAAAATGAACATTTGTGCTTTAAAATTAGAAAATCTAGAGAGCATTTAATGTGGCGGGCTAACTTGAACCTTCCCTATATCATAAACTGTAGAAAAATATAGTTCAAGCTGGCCAGCCACATTTTTAAATATCAATGTAACAAAATTCTGTATTCACGATTCGTTTGTTCTTAGTTTGTGCTCATATGTGCCCGAAAATTAACGTTAGGGCTGTGAATCTAGGCCTTTTAGATAACATTTAATGAAGGCGATCCAATAGAGCTAAGCTAGCCCACCACATTAACTGTTTTCTAGATTTTCTAATTATAGAGCGCAAATACTCATTTTTTGGGCACATATGAGCACAAAAAAAACAAACGAATGGTGAAAACAGAATTTTGTTACTTGATATTTAAAAATGTGGCGGGCCTAGCTTGAATTCAATTTTTTCTACAGGTTATGGATATAAGGAAAATCAAGTTAGCCCGCCACATTAATTGTTCTTTAGATTTTCTAATTTTAAAAGCACAAATGTTCATTTTCGGGCACATATGAGCACAAATGGAGCACAATGGATTGACTTAAATAAATTTTGTTATGTTGTGTTTTTTCAATATGTGGTGGGCTAGCTTGAGCTCAAGTTGGCCCACCACATTAAATATTTTCTAAATTGGCCAGTTTCACAGCAAAATGTTCATGTTCGGGCACATATGAGCACAAATAGAGCACAAACGATTAGACAAAAAAGTTTTTTTTTCAGCAATGTGGCGGGCCAACTTGAGTTACGTGGCAAACAGGCTAAATCTTCTCTTTCTCTCTTCTCCGTCGCACTCTACAAGAGACTTTGAAGGGTGGGTTTAGGCAGCAGTCCTTCCTCCCTCCATTCCTAATAATAGCAAACGACCTTGAAATAAACCATAAAAAAAATTCATTGTTCCCCGGCAACTTTCCTTTGGTTCTTTTTCAAACCCACTAACATAATTTGTTTTGAGTTTCACGAGTTGTTGGCGGGTACCTCTCTCTTGCTTCATCCTTTGCTTTATATAGATTAAATAATGTATTGATTTGTATATTTTTGTGTAAAGTTTAGTGATATCTAATTTTTTTAAATATGTATTTCATCTTCATTTTTGAAAGAAAGATTTTTACTATAAAATAATGAATCGAGGACAAAAATGTGCATACCGGCCTGCTCAATTACACGGTGTACTTAAGGTAATTTTTCCTAAATGGTTTCCCGTTTTTCCACGCAAACGAGGGTACTTCTCATAATTTTATCTTCCTCATACCTACCTTCTAATTGCTATTAAATGTGGAAAGCATTGACTGGCGTGAAGATACAATGAAAAAACAACACTACTAGAGCTTACTCTATTTACTTGAAAAACATATTTTAGACAGTGAAAATACATCATATTCAAATATAACAAATGTACATTTTTGTATAATTATAATTACATTTAAACTTTATTTAACATTTTTAAGATAAATACTATACTTACTAGTATTGACTTAATAATATAAAATGAGAGACTCTTTAACACACTGGCTCAAAAAGTATTCATTATTAACATTATATATATAATCTAAACCTTTTTAAAAGGGTTTTGAACTAAAAGTTTAGTACCCTTTAATTAAATAAAAGCTAATGGATATACTTTTGATTTTTTCACTTGACGAGAAAAAGGGGCATTATAAGTTCATAAAAACCATTTTAATAACTATCATATTTTATAAATTAATTTATCTATGATAAAATGACCTCTCACTAAGCGTTTACTTAGAACCAGTGGCGCACTCAATGGGTGGAGTAAAAGGGCACCTTCCCCATAACCCCTAATATTTCAATACAAACATAAATTATTTACTTTATAACTAAAACATTAGACACAGAAGATGAGTCGTATACATAGGCTCCTTTTTAAGACTTGGTTTAAGACTTTATATTCAAAACACACACATATTAAAAGTGCCACTTATATTCTCATTTGAAAAAAGCACAACCATAGTAGCTTCCATACATTGTATACAAGAAAATGTATATAACTAGTTAGCCACCATTCTGGTAAGTTAAGTTCGTTTTAGTTTTTAAGTCTCTTAACACAAGATATGGGTTATTACACCGAGGACCTCGCTTATAGAGACTTCAATCACTCGCACCCCACCCAATTTCGGTTAAAATTAATACTAAAGTACTTCGAACTGACAAAGCTACCAGAGCGTGTTATTCAACACATTAACATATATTGACTTAGACCAGGGGTTCTCACATTTTAGACGAAGGAGCCTTTGTACCAGAAAAAATGAATGGCCGAACTCTCATAAAAATATTTACACTAGTATTATGATCATTCAATAATACATTTAAATCTCACAAGTCTTTTATAATTTAATACATGAATGAATATAAAAGAAGAACTACACTACACCCCGACCTCCGCGTCACTCAAAAACAAGTTATATTTTGAGTGCGATGACTTATGAGACCAGGTAGCTTACAGCGTTAATACCAACGTACCAGTTTTTTATTTGTGTACAGAGGTGTAATTTTTTATCACGTAATATAGAATTATTTTGCTAACAACACATAAACCGTACTAAATGTTGATTTCAATACACAGTCCGACACTTTATCTCAGTTGGTAGCGTGTTTGTATACTGAGCTAAATGTCCCGGGTTCGATTCCCGGAATGTCCGAAAAAACGTATCATTGGTTGACTGTGCTTTTCCCCTTTCACAATGATGAATTAACTGTCAGGGGGCTGGATGTTTATTTGTTCTAGATTTAAGTTAGTTTGTCAGACTCTGAGGAAATAATCTACATTCTACGGTGTGTCTATCACTAGTTTTATATCGAGTGTCACTCATTGAGCGTGAACTGGGAAAGAGGGAAGGGTTGATAGGGTGGGGTATTACCAAATTTTTCTCCCCCCATCGAAATGTGCCTTCCTCCAGTTTGTTTAAACTTCCCTCTGATATACTTGAATTTGAAGCTGAAAGATGGTTTGCATCAAACTTCAAAAAGATTCTAAAACAATCTATTATTATTTCTAAATGCTTAAGGGAGACCCCAAATAGCTTTTAGTGACATTCCATTTTCAAATATTTTCCACTGGCTTGGAGTCAATCACCTAAAAACTCCTTAAAAATAGTGTTTTTACAAACTACCTCGCCCAACACTAATAAAGCTTCGCCGATACTTCTTGATAGTCATCACAATAGGTTTTTTTTTTCCATTGTGACTTACTACCCGTTTGAGTTGTACACATACATCAATTTACCCTAATGAACCAAGGAATGAGGAATGTTACATTTTAGATTGAATGTACCTACATTTGCGTATATTGAGAGTGGGGTACCATTTTAGGGAAAAATACCCTTGTTACACCCGGCTGGGATTTGAACTTCAATCTTAGAGGACAACTTTATTTCCAACTGAGGGGGGGCGGGTGGGGGATATAGGTGGAGGACACACATATTATCTCCAACTTTGAGGGGGGCATATATTATTACCAACTTATATAACATAAATGTAGCTGAATCTAATATTACCCTTTAAATATATAGTTTTGACACACTCATTTGAACATTAATATAAATTCAAGACTTTCACTATACTACAAATTGGTTTATGAATAGGCCTACTTACAAGAGGGTTATTAAATTTATATTGAAAAGTTAACACATAATTTAAGGTAACACTTACGTCACCAAATACCTTAATTCTTTCATTAACTTGCGTACTATATACATTTGTTCATGTACTACAATAAACTATGTTCTTGTACAAAACATATTTATGTGTGTCAAACAGCCACGTGATTTATTAAATTTAGAAATAATGTTTCTAAAGTATGTTTTAAGATGGCACGGATATCATAAAACTATATCCACCTTGCATGGGGAGATTTCTCTTCCAGACTACTGTCCACATTAATGAAGCAAGATCGATTTGGATTAATAAGGTTATAAAATGCATATGTGAAATCTTGCAGTTAAGTAAACTATTTAAACAAATAATTAAATTCACTATAGAAGGGGGACTTTTCCATAAAGTAAAACTATTGGGGGTGACATGTTTACCCGCCATGAAATCACTTACTATTTGTTTCGTAAATCTAATACAATGCCTAGATTCACGGTGATATATTTTCTCCTTGGATAACATTTTCGGAGACATCACAAATAAGGGCGTTTTAATTTGCTTTTTTAAGGAAATTACAGCAGTTAGGGCTGAAGGTCTTGTTCATATTCATTAGGTGAAAAAATGTTCTGAGCAAATAAAATATGAATCATGACTCCATTTTCCATCTCGTTCAGAAGGGAATACATCTTCATCTGACATCAGAATCTTTAGGGAAGTCATGGTGTATAACACCATATCTCTTAGATTACTTTTATTGCATACGGCAACGATACAACGCTTACCCGGCATTTTCTTAGTATCGGTATGACACTTTTCGTAACCCTTCACGCATAAATAATAAGAAAGCTTACAATAAACATACAAACATTTACTATTCACATTGACTTTGGAAGCATACTTGACATAAATAAGACGTTAGTAACGAGCGCACCCGCCTCGGTGGCGTAGATAGCTAACGCGCTAGTCGTGTTGAGCTCAACTGCTGAGGATGGGGAGATCGAGGTTTGAATCTCGGTCGGGTGAACTGGGGGTGGTTTTTCCTCAATGGTTTTCCACTCTCCCTCCACGCAAATGCGGGTTCACTTCCACTAATTCAACATTCCCAATTCCTAATCCATTAGCGTAATTAGTACTTAGGCGTATAACCCGAACGGGTAGTAAGACGTGGTGCTGAATAATAATTTTAAAAAAAGTGCTGCACTACACAGTCACATGATCCGAACAGAAGCAAGCTTGGCTGTAGTTCACGAAGCAGACGTTACAGCAGCGCTGCGTGTTAGGGTAGAGCTGAGTGCTGGCCGGTAAAGTGAACGAGCCTTCCCTACAACTCTAGTAGCCTTAGTATAAGGAAGGACCCATCAAGATGACCAAATAAACCTTAAAATTTGAAATTTCTCAGTGAGTTGAGTAATTGCAGGAGGAAGGCGAGCTTGGAGGTCAACATTTTCAAAAACTAATATATTTAATTACTTCTCTGTATTGTAAAGAATTTAAATGTATTAATTAGGTACGGGAAACAATACAAATATACATTTACATAATAATAATAATAATAATAATAATAATAATAATAATATAATAATAATATATAATATTATTATTATTATTATTATTATTTATTATATTTAAAATTGCATTCTGAAAATGTGGTGATGGATATAATAGAGAAAAAAACTTTTTGAGATTAGGAAAAAATAAAATTTTGACAGATAAATAAAGATAAATAAAATCCCAGATAGCCAAAATAAGGTTAGACTCTAAATTTCTCAAAGTGGGTTGGGAATAAGGATCCAAAATCTACAAAATTAATAGAAACTACTACATCTCAGTGCAGTGTCATTAAAAATTGAATTTTGGCATGCCCGTAAATGCACCACTCCAAATAACTAATAAGTCTGAGCATTTTAAAATGTAACTGCATGAAATCAATGGAGGGGCGGGGGGAGTTATAAAGAACCTTTTATCTATAGTTTAAAATCGAAATTTGGCTGGCAGGTAGAAGTACAACTATAGTAAAAGAAAGTATTCTTAAAACTATGTGTTTAAATGGGAGTTAGAGAAATTATGATTGGGAGGAGAAGGGAAAATTTTCAAAAACCAATAGAAACAATTACTAACAGAACAATTTATTTGATAAGCTGAGGTGCTTAGTACTAGAGTGATTCTTTCAAATTAATTCATGTTTAGTTAGTAAATTTAAAACTATTTCTTTTGGTGTTCATTTCAACAATGTCTCTGCGTAAGCGAGCAAATATTGATGCAAAGACTGCATATATATATAAATAAGATTATATATTATATATTTATATATATATTTATAATATATATATTTATAAAAATTTACTTCTTATAGGTAGTAGTTAATTTGTGGCTTCATCAACATACAAAGTTTTCGCCTCATACGTGTCTGAAATTGTATTTTTGGTAGTTCAGATCAGGTTTCTCAAACTGCGAGGCGCGAAGGTATTTCAGATGAGGTGTGAACCAAATTCTCACTTCTTTCGACTTGCCTAAATTATGATTGACTAAAAAATTAATATTCTGTTTGGCCTATGAAGCAATAAAATTAATTAATATCTTACAAAACCTTACTATTTTTATAAACTTCTACAAAGCTCTTATCAGAAAATAATTAAATCAATTAAATAATAAATGTCTCATTTTGTATTTTAACGTAAAAAAGTTATTTTATTCTAAGAATAAGAGTCTTAACAATTAATTTTATGTTCATATAAGGCTCAAGAGTATAGAGTTTGAGAAAACCTGGTTTAGATGATTTGCTAAAAATAAGATAATTTACCCAACTTAAATGTGAGCGAAGCCGTGGGCAAACTCGAGTAAGTTAATATGATTATTAAAAAATGAATGATTGATTAATTCATTTAGCAAAATTAATAAACAAATATACTTTATACTAGAAAGACTGATAAAATATACTTTGGCACTTAAAAAAAATATATTAAAAATTCAAAATAAAAAAAAATATATTAAAATGTGTGCTAATTAATAAAAAACGGTACGGGTACAAAACTTTTTATTTCTGGTACAAAACGGTACAAAAATTATTATATTAGCACCACGTCTTACTACCCGTTCGGGTTATACGCACTTACGCTAATGTGTAATGGTAGGGTGATTGGGAGATGAAATGAGGACCTACAGTTTAACGTGGAATCCGAACCACGGTGGTGGCCTGGCACTCCCCACATTAACAAGATGGCTTGTCGAAAATTAGAACAAAACCTTGGCAATGTAAAAGTTCAACATACAAAAGTGGTACTACAGGTTAATGGACGTGCTGCTATACCTTGGGAAGTAGTAATTTTAGAAAAGACTTATATATTTTGAAACGGTAGTATATACTATTTAACTAAACACTACACACCTCGCCATCTATTAGCATCATTACAAATCTTAACGAATGTTTCCGAAGACAGCAAAACATATTTTAATAAATGGTCTAAAAAATTAACTTTACAAAAAGTCGTTTGGCCTAAAAGGCATTTTGGCCTAAAGGCATTTGGCCTAAAGGCATTTGGCCTAAAGGCATTTGGCCTAAAGGCATTTGGCCTAAAGGCATTTTGCCTAAGGCATTTGGCCTAAAAGCATTTGGCCTAAAGGCGTTATAGCCTACACTTTAGGCCAAATCCTTTTAGGCCAAATGACGGGTACCCG
>JBCFYV010001001.1:698726-722110 GCA_039000515.1 Timema cristinae | reverse complement strand
AAATAAGTGCCAAGGTACTTCTTTAATAGTACTATTGATCAAATTGCCGTTGATTGAACGTCAATTATTTCTATGCGGTATACGGCGCTTATTAAAATACCATTATATATACGTTAGAATAAATGAGGTTAGAGAAAAACATGAGTCGTAAATGTAAATAGATTTACTATTCGTTGTCCACTTGTACATAAATTGTTACCAAAATGTCCTTGCATACATTATAAAATGTATTATAGCGAGTCACCACAATATTTAAATGTTGGTTTCCTGTGATTCATGACACGACATATTTCTTTTAATTTGTGGAATAGAAGATCAATACTTTTTTGTTTGTTAAATTTTTTCAAACTTTAACAAATGTCTTATAAACTGCCATGACATCAAGTCAAAATCTATGATCATTTGTTCCTCAAAATTACAATGAACAAAAAATATGTAATTACTAATATCCCCCCCGCCCCCGCCCTCCAGAGGGTACGCGTACCACAGTTTCAAAAACGCTATTTTTTTATAAATGTTGTTCATCTTAAGCTCACAATAATAAATTCAAATTATAATGAATATCATTTGAATCGAATAATTTAACTTAGAAATAGTTGTCCAGATGATTACTAAATTAACATTTGATTGATTGATGCGTTGTAATATTAATTAACTATTACTTTAGTTATTGACGATGAAAAACAATGATGCCATTTTGATAATCAAGCACAGCGTCTTACTACCCGTTCGGTTATACGCCTATGTACTAATTACACTAGATGGTTGAGGGATTGGGAAGGTTTAATTGGGAGGAAGTGCACCCGTTTCCGTGGAAGGAGAGTAGAAAAGAGTTTAGGAAAAACCAAAATCGGTGCACCTGACCGGGATCGAATTTCAATTTCCCCGTTCTTGGCAGTCTAGTCTAGCACGAGAGTAGCACGTTAGACAACGCGGCCACCGAAGCGGGTTTTGATCATCTTAAGACTGATATTAAATTCTGATTTTATTACGCCGTCTTGCACCCTCTAACCAAAGGTGTTATGGTTTTGTAAGTTATTTATTACATCATTCACAACACATTTTAAGACAAATATATACTATTTTTTCAAACCACATTTTACTACCCATCCATGCTAGACGCATTTAATTACACTAATGAGGCTAGGCGTGAGGAAGATATAATTTAGAGGAAAATGTATCCAGCAGTGGCGTCTTTCCATCATCAGCAAACCAAACTAGATGACCCTGGCACGAAGTTCACATGACCACCAGTGCGAGAGATTTCTCTTCTAAAAAGTATGAAAATGTAACCAGTCAAACAAAGCCCACGGTTTGGCATACCGTTTACAGAATTCCCACTATTTTCTTATTAACTAAATCCCTGGGTTTTCCAGCTTTTCCAGAAGGAGTTACCATTTTTCCAGGCCATTTTGATTGAAGAAAAGAGTAATACAATTTCATTTTTTATCAACCTAAGTGTGAAGACATATAACTTATGTTTAAAAACGATGATGTAAGATTTATGGGGGAAAATATCTTCTGCCGCCACAGCCCTTGTTTAAGGGGTAATAGGAAATGTTTCAATCAGCATGCTTAATTCTTCTATTCACTTTTCCTTATATTTTAAGCTTTCAGTTAAATGTCCCAAATTAACAAAAATTCCAGTTTTTTTACTAGATTTTGCAAAAGTCCTAGTGTTTTCTCAGTTCTCTCGGTTTTCCAGTTGCGTGGAACCCTTGAATACACATACCCTCACCCCCTTTTTTTTTCAAGGCACAGTGGGATTTTGGAAGAAAGAGAATCTAAGAAAATACAAACTTCTTTGGCTGTCGGCATTGATAATATTTTACAATATCAATCGTGTTATTTTATGGGTTTTATGGGTTGATATTATATATCAAAATTAAAAGCTGCCGATTCCAATTCTTGACGTATAATAGGTATACAATAAAGTGGAAGATTTAGTAGCTTTAATTTGTCGTATAAGGCCCATCATACGAAAATTGGACTATAAATTCCCATGCAGCCTTCGGTAAAATTTAAACAAATAATAACTTTTCAATTGCTAAGTTAACATCAATTTCTACCTCTTTTTTAAAATAAATGTAATTCTAGTGAAGGAGTACCGCCATCAAAATTGCGTACAGCGTATGCACCCCTTAGCCCCGAACTCTGACAACGTCACACATGAAATGACGTGTGTGTGTGTGTGTGTGTGTGTGTGTGTGTGTGCTGGACATGTTAGCGACACCTGTATGGCCCTCGCCTCATTACATGTGCACACATAACTGTGGGGGCCTAACACACACCAAACTCTGCATATTCACAAATAGTCCACATATGCATGTGACCGTACGTTTATACACAGGCAGTATGTGTACTCTTGGCTATAAGAATAGTGTCAATAGCCACAGCACAAACACGAGAGAAACCCCTATAACGCATACACAAAATCACAATAACGTTCCGCATATGTGTGCATGTCCGCAAACATACATACAGAGCTACAAACTGGAAATCAAATAGTACTAAACAGCAGACGGAAATGAGTGAGGGAGATGAGGGGATAGGATGAGGAGAGGAAAAAGATTCAATAATAATCTGATTAAAGCAACTGTATACTCAATAATATTGCATCATACATAATCTATAGAGGGGATAATAAAGCAGAGGGTAGAACGGAAAAGTCGTTCTTTAATATTCGTCGGAGCGAATCTGGTTGTACTACCGTAAATGTTTGTCGTGATAACATGGCGGTTTGTTGACGTTTTGATTGGCCAAATCCGTCGGTTATAATCCAGGTTTCCAATGGCGCCTCACAACTGGATACTGGTTCGATCATTCTTCCGTTTCTTCGCATGGGTGTTAAAAAGGTTTCGTCAATGTTTGTCGCGATCTCATCTGCTACAACAATAGCGATTGTTGATTGCTATCAACACTGCTTTATTCGATTAAATTAATACATCATTCATTAACATGATTTTTGATGCATGACAATGAAAATACGCCATATATATATGCAACTATGCAACTATGGCAAGGAAACCAAGGGCTGTATTTATAGTCGAAATTACCCGTTTCGGTGTCCAAGGGGCTCAACCCCGTGGTATTATTCGTTTTTATTTTGCTCGCGTAGCCCCCCAAATATAGTTTCTCTTCAACTCTATGCCCCAAAATTGTTGGTGCATAGTTAAAGTTATACATATTCTATAATCTACATTTAAAATAAAACTGGTGCTCCTCCCCGTTCACATGTCCTTACGTCCGGGACTCTAGTGGATAACCCTAAATCTGTCCCTGATTATTCACTGTTTATCATTAAATATTATGTACCCCTTAAAATGTATTCACGTACTCCCGGGGGTACGCGTACCCTAGGTTGTATACCACTGGCGCAAGCCATCACTCTCGCAATAGACTGAGTGCCACTGACTGAGAGATCATGTTTAGAATTCCGGTCGAGGGTACTGAGCGTGTTTTTCTTTTTTCACTCTCTTTCTCCTCCAAATTGAGGGTAAACTTCTTCTAAATTAAACCTTCCTCTTCCTTAACACTGTGTAATTACTAACTAGTATGCTTATAGCCCGAACAGATAATACGACGTATGTACGAACTACGAATAGTACTCAACCCCACGGTTGATTGGATCCTCAACAGTTCCATCGTCAGCTGTAAAGCCTAGTCAGCAATGAGGAGTGAGGTAGTTCCTGTTGCTTTCCTCACTAAGCCAGAAGGTATTATTACACATCAGTCTGTCAAGCCTCTACAAGCGACACCTTCACTCCATTTCTCACAGGGGCTGGCTGTATATTACTAGTATCTTTCGTACCTCTGCCACTTTCATTTTTGTGAGAGCCTTAAGTGAGACTGAGGCAGATCAAAGAAATTAACAACTTAGTAAAATACTTAGCTTGTTTGAAGATATCTACCTTTCTTACCATTTACTTTGAGATCAGAGCTGCAATCTCAGCGCCACGGTTAAATGCGGCTAAAGATTGATTATAAAGCGCGTTTGATGGTTCCTGATATGCAAAGTTAACTCAACAAGAAACCGCTTAAGATAAGCAGAATGACGTTCCTGTACCTAACGTGAATCGCCAAAGCAAGTCCACTCAATCCAAGAATAACACCCAACCCTCCTTCTCTGCCTTCCACTCCCCTCCGCCTTTATGGTCAGACTCAAACCTCGACTCCGGAATGAACCGGACATTAAATTAACGCAGCATTTGCTTTTGTCAGAGTAATTTACCAAGGAAAACCACAGGCAAAAAAGTTTTATACAAAAACATTTTTTTTTTTAAATCAAGAGACGCCACAAAGCTGAAGTTAACATTCAAGAGATTCACACAGAGAAACGGGGAGTGAACAAAAAGGTCTTTACATCTCTGTGTAGCTCGGAGCATCCAAAGCGGAGCGAGTGACCGTCTCCTGACCCCCAACCCCATTTTACCCAGAGCTTGCAAGATGTTAGCATTATTCGAGATCAATTCTATTATAGTCCGGGATTCCCGGAGCGTCGAGGACGAGCATTTTCTCTTGGACGCTTGAAGACTACGCAGAGATAACTAATCTCACGTCATCTCAAATGGATTTACTCGGACATCCTTTTAACGTCAAAAGGAACAGAACTACGGGAGGTTTGTACCCCCCCCCCCCCCAACAGACGCGAGAAGGGGAGTAAAAAAAAAAGAGGGAAAGCAGAATGGCCTTTTGCCCTAGTAATTGGCAATATGCGTCCCCTTAGTCTTGTGAATACTTGCCCCCTGCCCCTCTTTCTCTCCTTTATACCTCTCGGAACAAGAATGAAACTTCAGACAACCTGCTGACTATCCCTGGGCTGATACAGGGTGTCTGTCACATGCTCACATCATACAGACTCATCTTAAACACCTCTATACAGTCCGCCCCCCCCCCTTCTTTCCCAGACGCTGCAAATAAAGATAAATACTCTACACAAAAAGGTAGTATTACCTAAGTACATTTGTCACCAGATCAGAACCCCCCTCCCTCCCTCCCTCCCTCCCTCCACCTTGTAGGCAAAAATTAGCAAGTGCCCGAACCGACCAACCCTCTCTTGCTTACATTATATTTGTCAACCTTTTTTTTAAATTTGTTTACAAGAATAACCATTATTTTCTTATGCAATTTATAAATTGCTGGTAATTAGTAAATAATTAATGGAGCGAAATAATTAACAATAACAAAAATTAAAAAACATTATTAGTGAATATATGAATTATTATTATAACTATAAAAAAATACTAAGCTACTTTTAATATGATGACCAAGGTGCATGAATCCACTTGTCACACTTTTAATTATTATGTGTTCATTTGTGGTGGCTGGGTCACTGCGCCATTATTGCCCGTTTCTTTCTGTCTAATGTAAGACTTTTTAAATTATTATTTTAATATTTTTAGCGCCAAATTTTACCACCGTTCGGTTTAAACGCCCATGTACTAATTAATTTAGTGTTTGCTATTAGGAAGGTTAAATTTAGAGGAAATATATCCGCCTTTGCGTGGAGGGAGAGTATAAAACCATTTAGAGCAAACCACCCTCAGTACACCCGATCGAGATCAATCGGCAGTCCAGTTTAATTAAAGAGTAGCGCCTTAGACCATGCGGCCACCGAAGCGGATGAGAATTGTTCTGAGCCCTATTTACCCTCTTGTCAGTAAAAATAAGCAAAGCGCAAACCCGCTCTCTCCCCCAAGGTGCTCACGTAATACTTGAACGCCCCCAAAGATGGTGCGAAGGGAAACTTGAAAGTAGAATTTAGAAAGTAGTGGTCCATGAGCCTACCGTTAGGAGTAAGGAAGAAATACTCTAAGAATTGGTGCAAGAGTATCCGTGATTTATTTTTTAATATTAATTTCACTCCCCATTTAAGTTTATCATTCATTTTGTTGTCATTTATCTTACGCAGCAACTATGCCCTCTCAAGCGCATTTAGTCTCCCCATATTCTTTCTTAAATTAGTTTCAAGCTTTTATTTGATCACCCAGTTAATTTCTACTTTTTTGTCAACACTCAACGGGTATTGATTAAAACCCAAATTAGAATAACTAAATATATAAATAATTAATTTGTGTCTCCTCCGATCTTTTAATTAGAGAAATGAAGGTTATTAATTAAGTGCAGTTAAAGAGGCCCACGTGACCTTGAGAAGGTCAATAAGCTTTAGGATGTGACTACTAGCACGTGTTAGGTCTAGCCTTTATTCTTTTCAATTGATTCTCCCCTCCCTCTCCCCCATAAAAAGGGCGATGCTACTTTCTGCCCTACCCCCACTGACCCCCAGTTCTCTACCCTTCATCTACCCTGCCCTGCATCCCGTACCAACGATTCAAAGTTTCATACCTTAAGGGATTTATTAGGGCAGCATGAAGATACAAACTCTGTGTTGGACTAACTTCACTTCATGATACACACCTCTCCCCAGTGTGCACACCATTATACACACCTCTCCACAGTGTACACACCATGATACACACCTCTCCCCAGTGTGCACACCATTATACACACCTCTCCACAGTGTGCACACCATTATACACACCTCTCCACAGTGTACACACCATGATACACACCTCTCCCCAGTGTGCACACCATTATACACACCTCTCCCCAGTGTGCACACCATTATACACACCTCTCCACAGTGTGCACACCATTATACACACCTCTCCCCAGTGTGCACACCATTATACACACCTCTCCACAGTGTACACACCATGATACACACCTCTACAGTGTACACACCATGATACACACCTCTCCACAGTGTGCACACCATTATACACACCTCTCCACAGTGTACACACCATGATACACACCTATACACAGTGTACACACCATGATACACACCTCTACACAGTGTGCACACCATTATACACACCTCTCCACAGTGTGCACACCATTATACACACCTCTCCACAGTGTGCACACCATTATACACACCTCTCCACAGTGTGCACACCATGATACACACCCCTCCACAGTGTACACACCATGATACACACCTCTCCACAGTGTACACACCATGATACACACCTCTCCATAGTGTGCACACCATTATACACACCTCTCCACAGTGTGCACACCATTATACACACCTCTCCACAGTGTGCACACCATTATACACACTCTCCACAGTGCGCACACCATTATACACACCTCTCCACAGTGTACACACCATGATACACACTTCTCCACAGTGTGCACACCATAATAACACACATTTACATAATGTGCACACCATTATACACACCTCTCCACAGTGTACGCAACAAGATACACACCTCTCCACAGTGTGCACACCATTATACACACTTCTCCACAGTGTACACACCATGATACACACCTTTCCACAGTGTGCACACCATGATATACACATTTCCATAATACACACCTCTCCACAGTGTGCACACCATGATAAACACCTCTCCGTGGTGCGCGCAACAAGACCACTAAACGTCGTCACAAATAAGAAAAACGTTGAAGATAAAACGTTCAGCTCTTCTTACTACCCATCCGGGCTATACTTATTTAACTACGCTGATGGGGTATGAATGGGGAAAGCAGAAGTTAGAAGGCAATGTATACGCATTTGTGTTAAGGTGACAATGAGAAATTTTAGAAAATATGATGGAAAACGAGGAACCATCAAACCAGGCTAGATGAACCTAACACTTAGTTGACGTGATCACCAATGCGGAGGAAAAGTGCTTAAGAATAAATGTATTATAAGAATAAAATATTAAAGGATTGCAAGAAAAATGAAATTAGTGACATTAATTTCTTGTTGAATGGCAATTGAAAACCAAAACTTTTTTAGTTTTTTAGTTTTATCTCCGTTGTGTACATTATTTCAAAGAAAATATACTAATAAGATAAAACATAGATCTAAAAGACATCCTATTTGTTAAGTTGGATTCAAAAATTCTATTTACAAACCTTACAATGGCTTAAATAACAGGAACTACATTTCATTTACTTAAATCGTTGCAACAGTGCCCAAAATTTGGGTCTAAAACGTACTAAAAATCTTTTATTGGGAAAGGTTATATAGAATGAGACGTCACCCGACTTTCCAGTTAAAAGGTTTACTCGTCAAAATCTATCAACTTTACACAAATTTTGAGCGTTTGGAGCTACATTAAAAAAAACATTGCCTACCCCAATCCCTCTTCACACCAATATGAGAACTTTAAAACGACTCTTTTCCCAGATCTCTTAAATATTTGTTATACCATGACACGTAAGAATTTTGTTCCTATTTTTAACAAAAGCGAAATATTTTATTTATAGACATTCAACTAAACACAACTCATTGTGTCCATGGTGAGGTAAATAAAGAATGATTACAGATGAGACACCACGCACACAGCAGAAAAATGGGATATTCGGGTTTTTGTTCGAGATTCTTTCCAACATCCTGGACCCCTAACTTTTAAAATGTGTGTTCGTGTGTCACATAAGTTCAGCCATTTTCTCCTTAAATTAACTACCGGAAATTAGCTTCTCAAATTTTATATATATTTGTAAATTCATCCTTAAATCAAGCAGCTCCCAAAAAATTATAGCTATTTCCCCCCCCCCCTTTTTATCACAGCGTCTTACTAGTTGTTCAGGTTATATGCATAGCATATATGATAATTACTCTAATGGGGTTGAGATGAGGACGGGAGCATTTTAGAGGTAATCTAACCATATTTGCGTGGGAGGAGCGTGAGAAACCATTTAGGATAAATCACCCTCAGTAGACCCAACCAGGATTCGAACCCAAATCTCCCCATCATCAGCAGGCCAGTCAAACACGAGAGTAACGCCTTTTAGACTATTCGGCCATTGAAGCGGGTCCTTTAGCTTTTAACATGATTGAAATTCCACAAATGTTTAGTATGAAAAACGTTAGGGAACCCTATTATCCGTTATCAATGACACGTTTAAAACCTGAAACGAAATAATACTAGGCGATGCTGTTCTATTTAACAGAAAGTTATTTGAAACTCTTATTTAGACACATTAAGAAAAGCACTTCAAATAATTATAACTCTTGCATATTTTAAGTTGTTTTTTTTTGTTTAGCTCGTCGTAACAGAAATCTAAAATGATAAAACCTTCATTAACTTCTCAAGAACATCCCGAAGTTAAGTTAGTCAGTCCAAATCTCTAATATACATTTCCTGAATATCTCCATACTCTTTCCTGATTATGCATTAAAAACCCCCCTCGGAAATTATTGATGCTAGAAGGAAGCAGGAGGGAAGGGGGGGGGGGGTTGTGGAAAGAAAGTAAAGCAATCCTAGCCGTACAATAAAACTGTCTACCCTTTTAAAGCTCACAGTTTCGAACGCGGCCTTCTCGTCTGAAACTCAACGCTTGAACAACGCATTACTAATTTACGGCAGCTAACATGGTCTAACTCTTAGATATTCTATTATCATACAAAATAGAAGGCGGGAGCCAGGGGGTAACGCACAGGGAAAACTACTTTTATAAATATCTTATACCTGGCAGACGCGAACTGAATTATTTGTTAACACACAGGGTTTAAGGCCTATATACGTGCATGAGTTGGAGTCGGCAGTTTAAACATTCACTACAACAAGAGGCAGGCTCGATCCTTTCCAATCCTCGTGCAATAGTAATAACCTTCTCCGAAAAGTCAAAAGCAAGTTATTTATAAATTAAAGGTCACCTCTATTTATTATTAAAAATTTCGATATTCTGCTTGCAGGGGGGAGGTAGCCAAGAGAAGAGGGTTAGTATAGGGGGAAAGGCGAGTCTCGGGTTACACTGATAGATCGTGAAGTGGAGGAACGGAGGTAGGTGTCTGCGTTACATTTGAATCCTCAAACCCCTCACAAGTGAAACACTGGGGATTTGGGGAGGGGGGTGGGGGTGAAATCTCCCCCCAGCAGTCGACACTGTACCTACGCATTGACTGCCGAAGATGTCACAAACGGATGGGGGTGTATGACACCTTGAACCAAAACATAAAAAATCGTGAAAATTATTTTTAAAAAAGCCCGCATGCGAGAAAGGTGTGTGACGAGAGAAATAATGTAAGTTTTGACTAATACATGACGACACATCCGTCCATGGTTTCCTCTCTTACACTGATCCAGGGGTGGACTGCGCCGGGAGATATACTGGTGGACCAACTAACTATTTTTATGTTATAATAACAAAGACTACAATAAGAATTGAAATGAATATTAAAAGTTGAATAGACGAAAACGATGTAAATGTGTAATCAGTTTAATACCAGAGATTGAGCAATATACTAAAGTAAACAATGATATGGGATAGAAAGTGGACTAAAAATACTGTGTACAAACATAGTTGGCATATTTAAACGAAATGCAGGTCAAATTAAAAGTATAAAAAAGTATAAATAAATATAGTTAATCGGAAATACATATAAGTGTTGACTAATTAAAATACACTTAAAATTAGTTTAATAGAATTAGAAACTTTAAACTCATTTAATTTAAAATATCTAAATCTAAGTTCACAAAAGCATTAATACCATAAAATGAATATAAATATATGTAAAAATTATCACAGTCTTGTTGTTGGGATTGACTTCCCTTACTCCTTTGTTATTGATATTCCTGTACTGATGATGTCTACAGAAGTTCTATTTTACCGACATGTTTCGGTGCTAACAATTGGACGCACCATAATCATGGAGTCCGAAGGGTGGTAGGACACGATGAGATCGAACTTAAGAAGCGGACCGCTATTTCCTATGTTTGTTACTATGTTTGTACACAGTATGTTTAGTCCACTTTCTATCCCATATCATTGTTTACTTTAGTATATTGCTCAATCTCTTGTATTAAACTGATTACACATTTACATCATTTTCGTCTATTCAACTTTTAATATTCATTTCAATTCTTATTGTAGTCTTTGTTATTATAACATACTCTAAACTCCTTACGAAAGATTATTTTTAGAATGTTTTCTAAAATGTTAACTATTTTTAACTAAAATAAAACTAGCCTTTCAATTTCAAATTATTGTTTTTAATTTAATTTAATTAATTGTTTCAGTAAGTATGAAGGTGCCCTAAATACATAATTTGTGAAGATTTATGATGGCATTAAATGTAAAACCGTTCCAGTTGTCGTTCGTGAACTTTCCTAAGCCAATCTTATAACCAATAAAATGTTTGTTAACACTCAGTTTTTTGTTGATTGAAGTGACGTAATCACCGATAATGTAGGTGATAAATGGCCTGGGGGTTTAATTTACCAGTAATAAAAATGTAATTACCTCACTACTCTAGCTTACACTGAAACATAGCTTCAGTGGTATTTATGAATGTATGTTTAGGCGGGATTATAGGGATTGCGAGCTAAGGGCAATATTTTTTTTTGTAATATTTGTACAAAAAAATCGGCATGATAAAATAATTATTTCTCCAGTAGAAACATATAGTTTAATTTCCTCAAATGGTGATATCAACAGTTCTTGAATATTTGTCAAGGGTGTCCTAGAATTTGATAACAACTTTTATCTTTATTTAAAAGTTTCTTCATCAAATGAAAATAATTCTCACGACAGATGTACAAGAACTGTTAACATTAACATGTGCTGAAAATGGAACACACTATTGAAGCAAATATTTATTGTTTGCTATGAAAACAAAAACACTGCCTTTTTTCACGTCCCCTTTCATCCGACCTTAAGGGCTGTCATATTTATAGGCCCGGCCCACTTGGAACCTGCCGGTACACCCCTGCACCCGTCCAGATTTGAAGTGGGTATGCGGGTGTGCGGTTTCACGACACGGTCTATAGAGGTGGTTCCTAAAGAAAGGTTTTTTTTAAAAGCCCCACCTCATAATACCGGTTCGGGTTGTACGCATATGTAGTACTCATTACGCTAATAGGTTAGGGATGCATAAGGTTGAATTTAAAGGAATTGTACCCGGATTTGCGTGGAGGGAGAATGAAAGACTACCTTCAGTACACCCGACCACGATTCAAACTCCAATCTCCCTGTAATCGGTAGTCTAGTCTATTGCGAGAGTGGAGCTTTAGACCATGCGACCACTAGCGCACCCTGTAGTACCAAGGTAGGAAACAAGCTGGCCAACATATACGCCAGTCACTGAGACCCCTCCTTCCGGACATGATGACGTACGTTATGTAAAATAGTCCCCCCCCCCCCCTTTTCCTAACCCTATTGTATTTATAATATACGACTTATTATATTCGACCCCGCATATTATAAATATAAATGAGCCTCATTAGTTGCATCTACGTAACAGTGTAGTGAAATATGTCCGGAGCAGTACTCGCATGTTTGGTAACGAGCACGACAAAGTCTTCCTTCATACATATTTACACAAGTAAAACGCCCACATTGTGTAAACAAACAAAAACAATGAATTGACTTCCAACCAAACTACACAATTTGAAATAGAGCCACATCAATGTTTTAAAATACTCTATGACCGCTTAGTGCATTTGACCCTACTTACAATCATAACACAATTATTATTTTAATTCAAGGTATTAATTGTAAACATAAATTAAAATAGGCTTTTTTTTGGGGTGAGGAGTTCAGTATTTTCGTACGTGGGGGGGAGGGGGTCCGAATCCATCATACCTGAGGTTTTTTTAATCAATATTTACAGTGAGGAAAAATTCTTAAAAAAACAACTAAAAAAGTTTTTTCTCGGGAAATTCTGATATGTGTCATTTTCATTCATTGATTACTTCATTTGAACACTAGTTTTCACTGTTTTAGAGAAAAAGTTGAAATATAGACTTAATATTATGCCACTATTACCAATCTGTATATCTAAACATATATAACGAATGAAATAATCAAGTTTACCAAATCGTAGAAAAAAATATAAGTAAGATAGTAGGGGAGGAAGGGTATGGACAATAATGAAGGGAAAAAAGCTTTACGTTATTTAAGGACGGTCCCTTGTGAGCCGACTGATTATATATCAGCACACCACTTAAAAACTAGCTTGCCCGATGTCTTAACTTAGTCTATAACGTGTCTGCACACCGAGAAAAGGGTCCCGGGTTCGATTTCAGACATGACTGAAAAATCTATCCTTGGGTAAATGTAGATTCCAATTCCACCTATTTTTTCACAGTGATAAATTAATGACCAGGGGAGCTAGGTTATTATTATTAGCACCGCGTCTTACTACCCGTTCGGGTTATACGCACTTACGCTAATGTGTAATGGTAGGGTGATTGTGAGATGAAATGGAGGACCTACAGTTTAACGTGGAATCCGAACCACGGTGGAGGCCTGGCATTGGGGATCTAGGTGTTGTGTCTGTTCTAATTTTAAGTTAGATTATAAGTCATGTGCTGATTATAATCAGTCAGTTCAGAAAGTGCACGATAAATATCTCAAATATTAATAGTAATATAATAAAATAATTTAGATCTAGAGCAGACACAAAACCCGGCCGTTGGTTTATCACTGTGAAAGGGGAGGCCAACATTTCACCAGTGATACATTTTTAGAACATGACATGGAATCGAACCCAGCATCCTTTACTCAAAATACAAACACTTAATAACGACTGAACTAAGATTTTAGGAAAACTTATGTTAATCTATTTCCCCTTGTCCTCATAAGATGGTTAAGAAAGTTTTGATTCAACCAGGAATTGAAGTAAATAATCAAAAGGCCTTGAATCGATTTTGACACTGGCCGAGGTCTGGCGTGGGTATAATATTTAAAAATATGTTTTATCTTCTTTAATGATAATGCAGCCTGCACAGAATATTATAATTTTATAAATTATCATTATTATTACTACTATTATAAATTTCGAGCAAACAATGTTGGCTCCGTTTGAAAGATAATGCGATTTTATATTAATTTTACCACCAATACATTTTTTTTAAACGGAAGATTTTATTTTTTACGAAACATTGAATTGCTAACTTGGCTTTAGCATTATAATTAAATAATCGCTCATGCCATAAATTGACGTCTGTGACCCATAGCAGAAAAAAATAAAACAACAGTAAAAATCAGAGTTTCTTTTATCCGGTGAAATCAATTCATTATTTTCCCATTTACGGGAAACTTAATCCATTTAGGAAAAGCAAACTCTTCTGCTCAAATAAGAAACAAATTCTACGCTAAACAACACATTAACTTCATTATGAACTGACAAAGTAACTTCCTGCTTTCAGCTTTCGGGCAGAAAATAATGTAAAATAATAATATTATTATTACTGTACTCAATTATTTATATTTTATAGGAAAAAGAGAATGAACATTTGTTTGTAATGTTTAACGTATAATCCGTTTACCCTGAATGGTATCAGTCTTACCTTGAGAGATAACATATTATTACACTATGCTCCTATATTATACGCGACACCAGGGGGTCTGCCACCCTGTTGGGCCCCAATCGACTTAAAATCTCGTCAAAAGTCCCGCGATCCTCCAACATTTCCCTACTTTACTTTTACTTCTTTTTTTAAAATTCTTTTTAGGGTGGGATTGAAGGGGATGCGAAAAAAACCCAATGTTTTTGCAGTTTTTATGGCAAAATATTTGTTGTTGTTAAAACAAATAAAATCTTGTTCCAATACAAACGTAAAATTTAATTTTTCACATGATGACCTCATAATTTCATGAATATCTGTCAAGGGTGTCCTGGAATTTAATGATAGCTTTTTCTTTTCATTTAAAAAGTTTCTCATCAAATGCTAATATGCTCACGACAAATATTCAACAACTGTTGTCATTACTATGTTAAGAAAATTAAACTAACCGTATCTATTTGAGAAATATTTTAATTATTTTGACCAAAAAAAAGTTTTGCTATAAAAACTGCAAAAATACTGCCCTTAGATCGCGTCCCCTTCCATCCCACTTTGTCAACAACCCTAAGGTTGGTTTGATGTAATTTATACCTATCCAGAGCTAGACATGCACGCAGCCCTTCGGCTGGTTAGTGATGCCTGCACCATCTGGTATAAGTACCACGCACTAGGGTACTTCAGGAAGTGTGGTAGTTCCCGATGCCTTCCACAATGAATTTCTACGAGTGAGCGAGAAAGAGCCTACACGTTTTGCCTGTAAAGGTATTTCTACATACCTACCAGGGTTCTTTTACACGTCACGATCGGCATGGGGCCGACGGCTTTACTTCCCACCGCACGAAGTTCTGATAGAGATTCTTATCGCTCAAGAAAAATATGTCAACCCCAGTTGGGTTTGAACCAACGATATTCATAGTAAACTTAAACATGCGTTTGTGGTGGCACATATGAATTTTCTATTGTGTTACGCTCAAAATTGTACTTGGAGTGTGTTGGTAGTGTGATTTAGTCGTGTGTAGTAAGTAATATGTCGTGCTCTGCTGTCCTGTTCCATAATGGCAAGGTAATCTTGTTAGCTTTCGGGGTGAACGGAGAGTAGATAAAATACAAAATGAAGCCCAAAGGACGCTAAGTGACGTATTACCTGCACCGCACGGTTTGAGGTGTCACTCTCCAAATATCCTGAATTGTCCTTGATCGGAAAGTCGGAATTGTGAAGAGGCGACGTTTTTCCGAAAAGAGCAATGAAATCAGATATACTCTACACACAAATCTATATTTCTGTCAGATAAAAAATTCCGTTTTTTATACCCGCTTCGGTGGTCGAATGGTCTAAGGCGTAATTCTCCAAATAGACTGGACCACAAATGACGAGTAGATCAATGTACAAGTCACGCACCAGTGTACTTGGGGCAGTTTTTCCTATAAAGTTTTATACACTCTTTCCATGCAAATGCGGGTACTCTTCCTTTAAATTCAACAATCCTCGTCCCTGGCACATTAGAATAATTTGTATATAAGCGTGAAACCCAAACGTAAAAGTAAGACGCGATGATTAGAAAAAGTTATTTATAATATTAATGTAAACACACACTTTCAACCGCGACTGTACCAACCTAGAAATGGGTGTGTTCCCTCACGCAAGGGAGTGTACCAAGGGCCGTTTGACGTAATTTAACTTCTTCCCGGCTATACAAGAGGAGACGGGAACCGCCACAAAATACCGTCGTTTAATTTCCAACTCACGAAAGGTTATTCAATTTAATTAAATTACAATAATGAAGAAGCGATATTTATCTCTTAAGAAACTTGTGTGTGTTTTTTTTACTACTACTAACTAACTAACCTAAGAAAAGTTTATTGGTTAGAGAAATTGCTAATGCAACTTCCAACAGAAAATTATAATGTAATAGAAAAGCGGGGAAACGGGGGAGGGCGTGGGTTCCAAAAAGGACAATTATTTAATTACGTTTAGTTTCTATTACGGTAATGGAATCAGGGCAGAGAGGGGAAGGAGGGGGTAGAGGAAGCGACTGCTCTAGATGGAGCCACCAGCGCACACACCAGATCATGAGGTACTAGGTCTTATGTAAGGTGAGAAAGAATATGTAGAGCAACATAGAGTAGAGTTGGGTGGAAAGAGGAAGGAAAGTTTCAACGCGGTGTTTCACAAACAGTAGTTTACCCCTTTTTGGGGCCAGGGACTAACCAACGTACCCTTTCCAACTCTTCATACAAAAACTAAACAGTTGTTTATCATACCGCGTTTTACTTCCTGTGCAGGCTCAACGTCCATGTACTCATTACGATAGCGTGTTCGAGATGAGGAAGGATGAATTTTAAAGAAAGTGTCCTCCACATTTGCGTGGAGGAGCGGTAAACTGTTTAAGGAAAAAACCTCTAAGTATACCAAACAGATATTTGAACCCGTCCCGTTATCGGCAGTATAAATACATTGCGAGAGTCACGCCTTAACGCACGTTCGACCACCAAATCGGGTAAATAGCGGGATTGCATTATTTGCCCTTTAGCTCCAAAAAAGTGCAAAAGGCATCCGTCAAAATATATAGTCAAGCTTTACTAAGTATAGCACAGCACTTGAAGAGCTATAAGTCTGACTATGAAACTGGCCTAATAAGACGGTTTAGAAAGTGCAAGTTAAATACTTCAAATAAAAACAGTATATCCTGGAAGGGTGGTAAAACGCGGTGGGGGTAACAAAGCGCACACCCTATTACATTTCCACGACATGGCGATGTAAAAGTTAATGCTTTATTCACCGCTTCACAAAAATCATGTAATTTTACAGTATATATATTTATCCCAATTTCCTCAATTCCTTGGTAGCTCCCATAAGAAAGACACTTTTTGAGTGGATTGGAGGCAGATTGGACCTATGTTCCCCAGCCCTCTTGCCGAACGTTTTATGAAGATCTTTCAGAATAACTAACTACTCGCACTGCCACGTGGTGCAACTCCGGGCGATGTGTTTCGAGCCCTTCCTTCCGCCCTTCCCCAAGCTCTGACACTCTCGTGGAAACCACAGGGCCGACCAACTTCGCAGGTATCGATTGCTCCCCCTTCCCCCCCTCGCCCTGGACAACCCTATCTTTCAACTACCTCCATCGTGAGTTATTTTGAAAGCGAAATTAAACAGAAACAAGAAGTTTCCTACTCGTGTTAGGAGGTCCTGTGATCCTGCCAGACTTGCAAGACAGAGGGAGAGAGCGCTCCACCTTCATTATTATGCCTTCAGAAGGTGGACCCGAAGCTCGCAAGAGGGTCATCCATTATTACCGCGCTGGGGACAAGTCGCGACGACGTCGTTCCCTTCACGTCATAGTTAGCACCAGGAGACGTTCAACCCTCAACACAGCCCTCGCTTTCTGTATTAGTGTCCAGCCTCATAATAGTTTTATTACCAAATAAGTTATATTTTTATCACCGTATCTTACTACCCGCATATTTACTAACTACAATAATGTGTTATATATGAGGAAGGTTAAATTTATAAGAAGGGTACCAGCATTTGCGTGGAAGAATGTGAAACCATTTATTAAAAACGCCCTCATTAAAAGTGACTAGTATTTGAACCCCGATATCCCCGTCATCGGCAGTCCAGCCTATTGCGAAAGTGACGCCTTACAGACCATTCGACAAGACAACCGAAGCGGGTAGTAAAGGTATTAAATCCCCTTCGGGCCCAGTTTTCCGGCAACGGGAAGTTCTCGAGTTCGAATTCCGGTTTTATTCTTCTCAACGCAGATGTAAGTACATTTCCTATAAACTCAATCTTATCCCGATACCCATTTGTATAAATATGAAGATAGCCTGGGCGAGTAGTAAGGCGCTAAGGTATAGTTTATTTAACACGGGTTAAGCTCGCATCGATGGGCGCGGTGACAAAATTGTTAGACTCATTCAGTAAGGTACGTCAATGACGTGGAGGTCTGAACTCGAATCCCGGCCGTATGTTGTGAGATACCTATAATTTTCCCAGATGGTTTCCCACTCTTCCTTCAAGCAAATTTAAGTAAAATGCTTTATGGAATATTTATTTATTATCTCTACCCCACTATCATAATTACATTTGTATAGACCGAACAAGTAGTAAGAAGTGTCAGAATAAACAAATAAAAAACATACATAAAAGCTTTCCTGGAAAAGATTTCCGTGACGACATAATATATTGAGGTCAAGCTTGATCAAGTTTTGCTGTATTATAAGAGTTAGTTTATAATTATTGATAATATAAGTGACAGCTACAGATCATGTCTTGACGCATGAATACATGAAAGTAGATCAAGTAACTTTCCCAGCTGTCAGATAAAGTTGTAATGGACCTGCATAGGCGTGAAGAAAGAATTAGAAAATATTTATAAAAAAGTTTCAGGGGTATAACCGGGCGTGTTTCTAGCCAGACAGAACCAGACTGGCGCCTTAGTCCACGTGTGTGTGATGAGGGTAGCGGGTTAGGGGGGCCTGGAGCTATATAGTTTCATGGCGCGTGAAGGTGTTGTAGGGTCTGATAATACACTATATTGATTTGTTGCTACCAGGTTGGTCCTACAACAATGGATACAATTAAGCGTGCAAACATTCTCTCAGCCTTGCAAACTTGTGAGCTTGGAGTGAGGAATGGGGGTTATAGAGGGAGGGAAACACCAAAATATCCAAATAGACCCTTGTAAGCAAACACTATTTTAAAATTAAATGGGTTGAGACGTCATTTTTACTTAGAAACCTATATTTATTTATATTTGATATTGTGTCATTTAACAACTTTCATTATTTTGATGATATCCTATCTTGAGATAGTTATATCCAGCCCCCTTTCTCCTCATTACATCCTATCTTGAAATAGTTATATCCAGCCCCCTTTCTCCTCATTACATCCTATCTTGAGATAGTTATATCCAGCCCCCTTTCTCCTCATTACATCCTATCTTGAGATAGTTATATCCAGCCCCCTTTCTCCTCATTACACCCTATCTTGAAATAGTTATATCCAGCCCCCTTTCTCCTCATTACATCCTATCTTGAGATAGTTATATCCAGCCCCCTTTCTCCTCATTACACCCTATCTTGAGATAGTTATATCCAGCCCCCTTTCTCCTCATTACATCCTATCTTGAGATAGTTATATCCAGCCCCTTTCTCCTCATTACATCCTATCTTGAAATAGTTATATCCAGCCCCCTTTCTCCTCATTACATCCTATCTTGAGATAGTTATATCCAGCCCCCTTTCTCCTCATTACATCCTATCTTGAAATAGTTATATCCAGCCCCCTTTCTCCTCATTACATCCTATCTTGAGATAGTTATATCCAGCCCCCTTTCTCCTCATTACATCCTATCTTGAGATAGTTATATCCAGCCCCCTTTCTCCTCATTACATCCTATCTTGAAATAGTTATATCCAGTCCCCTTTCTCCTCATTACATCCTATCTTGAGATAGTTATATCCAGTCCCCTTTCTCCTCATTACATCCTATCTTGAGATAGTTATATCCAGTCCCCTTTCTCCTCATTACATCCTATCTTGAGATAGTTATATCCAGTCCCCTTTCTCCTCATTACATCCTATCTTGAGATAGTTATATCCAGCCCCCTTTCTCCTCATTACACCCTATCTTGAGATAGTTATATCCAGCCCCCTTTCTCCTCATTACATCCTATCTTGAGATAGTTATATCCAGCCCCCTTTCTCCTCATTACACCCTATCTTGAGATAGTTATATCCAGCCCCCTTTCTCCTCATTACATCCTATCTTGAAATAGTTATATCCAGTCCCCTTTCTCCTCATTACATCCTATCTTGAGATAGTTATATCCAGTCCCCTTTCTCCTCATTACATCCTATCTTGAGATAGTTATATCCAGCCCCCTTTTCCTCATTACACCCTATCTTGAGATAGTTATATCCAGCCCCCTTTCTCCTCATTACATCCTATCTTGAAATAGTTATATCCAGCCCCCTTTCTCCTCATTACATCCTATCTTGAGATAGTTATATCCAACCACCCCTCCCCCCTCATTACACCCTGAGCTTGAGCTACTGTCGTAAGACAGAACACCTTATAATAACAATAGTATACCTTTGAGTTTGCTAAGAATGGCAAAGGCCGGTGTGAATTCGTTGAATTAACCTAACTATTGGACAGAACTAAGTTGAGCCCACGTATTAAATGCATTTCTGTATCACTATTTTGTATCACTATTTTGTATCACTATTTTGTATTATATTTTTTTGTTCAAACCATAAATATTACCTTAATTTAAAAACATTATTTTGTTTTAATTTTTCTAATTCCAAACAAAAGGAAATCAAAACTAACAGCCACGCCAAACCCAAAAACATACAATTTTTTAATGTACAAATCAAAAAGTTTGGTGAACAGCCCATGGCTAAAGGAGAGGAGAGGAAAGGGGGGGCGCCATCTTGAGATTTTACCCCACCAAAGAAATTTTTTAGTTACGATCCTGTTTGAGGGTGGTTTTTTTTATGGTTTTCCATTCTCTCTACACGCAAATGTGGGTACACCTCTTCATACCCAACACGTGAACGTAATTAGTACATATGTGTATAACCTCAACGGGTAGCAAGAGGCGGGGCTTTTAAAAAATAAAGCCCAAGGTATGACCGCAAGAATCTAACCCCGTGAGCGAACTAGTGAGTGCGCATGCGCCGGGAGAAAGCTCGCGCGTGGGTGGGTAGTCGGCCTCAACAAGTTTAAACATTAGCGTGACCATTAGAAACATTGCGTGGGGCTCGCCTTAACGTGAGCGCAGTAAAAAAAAAAGATGAGATAAAAAGGATAATATAGGGTAAGAGACAGAAACAAATCTATCTGTCTGTCCATCTCTCTTTGTATTTTGTTTAGGGATCGGAAGGGGGAGGAGAAGGTGGGAGGTACTCGATAATATATAGCTAAAATAAGATTTTTCAAAGGAAGGAACTTTTAGAAAATACAGATTATTTTTTATCGGACAGTATTGATGCCCTTTTTTATTATTTTAAATGTGAAGTTAAGTCGATTCCGATGCAAAGCTTGAAACATGCAAAGCAAAGTCGAAGATAAGGCTTTTGTGGTTGTCATGACATCTTTGCCGATTTTTAAATCATTCATTAATTGTAGCCGACCTCGCCTCACCTCAGGATCCGATGCTCATGGGTTCAAACCCAGACGGGGTCAACGGATTTTTCTTAAGCGATAAAAATTCCTAACATAACTCCCTTCGGGAAGGAAGTAAAAATGTCGGTCCCAACATAGAATGTGGCAAATAGAAACAACAACCTAGAATGTATGTGAAAATACCTTCCCAGGTAAATTGGTAGACCCTTTGGCTCTCGTCCATGGAAATTTTGGTGTTCTGATGATAATCAGTCGGTTCAGAAAGTGCACGTTAAATACCTTAAATAAATAAAATAAAAACATTAATTGTAACTAGGTAAAGAGAAAGGTTTAGAATGAGAAAACAAGTCGCACTAAATTATTTTATGCCGACATATCAGAATGTATTTATGTTTTAGTTATTTATGCCATTTAATCACTAGTCGGTGTTAAAATACTGTTTAGTAGATGTTTTAAAAATGATTCTATGTTGAAGTATGTCATTTTTAGTGAGAGATTTCAAAGCTGTTCATAATGTGTCCTTTTTTATTTTTTCTTTCTTCGAAATGTTTCGAAGATGGAAAGGTTTATTTAGTGTGTCAACGTCGAAGCGTAGGTAAAATGACCTTTAGACTTCGATATTTCGAATCTTCAACCTCCTTACTTAGTATTAGCATAATTGTATAGGTATTGATAATATTCAGCTTTAGATACCACGACTCGTACGAATACGTGAAAGTAGATGTAGCAACTTTTATATGCGTTAGATAAGGGCCATTCCTATAGAAATTGGACTATAGATCGCCGGCCCTACTAATATAATCGGTACAGGACTACATCATACATTTAAAAAAAATCATCATTGTTTAATACAAGCAAATACGAGGTATCCAAGATTCACCCTCTCACCTCGTATCAAGCTTCTACATTTAAAAAAAAACAACCCACAAACAGTTTATTCGCTTTGCCGATTCTCTGCTCGCAACACACACATATGGAGAACTGTAATGTATGAGGTATAACCCGCTAGCTTCTGTAAAACAATCTAACTGCATGGAAACGCTGCCTCATTTCTTTGTACATGCTTCATACAAAAAAATATTTTCAAAGCTACAGTTATACACTCAAAAAACAAAACACGGGGCACTACTTCATCAACATTTCAATAAATACTTGATGATCCTTTTTTTTGGCAGGCAGGGGAGGGGGTTCTGAAATACTCGATTCAATTGTAATCTCGCTTCCCTCCCCTCCCTAGATTTCTCTTCGTGGAATATTGAAGGATCTCCATTACGAATTAAACATAAATATATATATCCATGAACAGTCTTGTGTCTGTGTTTTGCTCAACGTCTCTTTGATGTGGACCTGATAACAGTTAAAGAGACAATTAGTCATGGCTCTTTCATTAGTCAACTGTTTGTTTGGCTGTTCCGAGTGTCCCAGGCTTCACAAGAGGTCGGGGCCGACCTGGATTACTTTCGAGCACGAAAAACCCAATAACCAGTAATAAACAATGTATTTATTACCTCAGCCAATTTCCCCCCCTACCCACAGAAAAATAGAAACGAAAAAAAAAAAACCTTAGTAATTAATGAATCAGCAGATGAACACTCCTTGGTTCAAAAGAAAATATCATAGCATGAAAGAACGATGAATGAAAAAAAAAAAAAAAAAAAAAAAAACAGCAGACAAAGGAAAAATGACTTGTACAAATATTTTAAGATAGAATCTTTCGGTGTCATTTTATGGAACGTTAAGGATCCGATGAATATACATAATTTAATTATAAACAAATATTTTTATGAATATTACACTTTTTTTATTTATTTATTAAAACATTAATATCGGCGTTTATAGCGCGTGAAAAAAATGGGTCATTGGACTAATAATCAAATGATCAAAAACAGTCAAAAAAGCATTTTAAGAAAAATAGTGTAGCACTTGCT
>JBCFYV010001001.1:686721-698626 GCA_039000515.1 Timema cristinae | reverse complement strand
TCCGGTTGAAACATAGAGTTTTGTTTTCTTCTCATGGTGATAGCAACAGTTGTTGATTATTTGTCAAGGGTGTCCTGGAATTTAACGGCAACTTTTCCTCTTCATTTATAAAGATTCTTATTCAATGCCGCTATTATCATGACAGATATTCTACTACTTTTAATATCACCATGTGAAAACAATTAAACTCTTATAATTCCACTAGAAAAATATTTTATTTATTTTAGATAAAAACGGGTTTTACCAAAAAACTACTGCAAAAAAAAACCTTTTCTCGCGTCCCGACAACTTCACCTTAATGACCCTTGTTTTGAACTTTTTATTAAGGAAACAACATCTTTTAAATTCTATTCAAAACTGGCGTCCCTTGTATTTGGGCTGAGGGAGGGTTCCCCCAATTATGCGGTGCAATTTCTCTATTATCGGTCGCTCTGGCCTTTATTCTCTGAAAAAGTCCCATATACTAAACTTGGCATCACAAAGACTGAGTCAAATGAAGTCTGCAACTATTCCAGAGTGTCTAGCGATCTGCTAAACAGGGAAATGTCAGGAAATTATATCAAACTTTACGTATTCACTTAAAAAATACCTAAATTTTATTTACGATAGTCAAAATAACACTTTTCTTCCAATTTAATCAGTAAGTGGATAAAAAAAGGATAACATTCCATAAATATGGTAAATTAAACTGAGATAGCCATTTTGTAGTTATTTTTTAAAAATAATCCATCATGCTTAAAATCGGCCTTGAAGTTTCTTTGCGTGAAAGAAGGATAAGATTCCTGGAACATTTTTCTTTTCAACAGCAAGCTTGTGAAACTCATATATTAATAACATTGGGCCATTCATTTGCACTGTCGTTGCACGTGTGACGCGGTAGAAAGACGTGTTCTAAGCTGGAATAAACTAATTAAATGTGATAAACTGAAACCAAGTCCTTTATTTGTTTTTGCAACACAAAAAATAAAATCCAAGTAAAACTATACTAAAATAATATATTTCCAACACCTTTTAAATCCTACGTTTTGTTATTGTAAAGAAAATACTCTTTAGGAGGAAGACCGCCCCCATACAAAATAATCAAGTGGCGGCTCTTTATCAAATAATAAAGTTTATGAAACCAAGAGAGTAGAGGACTAGGTACCGCTACTGGCCGCACTTGTGTGTCTCCATATTGTTTCTGCCAATACTTTGTCATGGTGCGCATGCGCAGCTGCTACCAATTAATATATATCAATTTAAAACATTTGTACCGCCCTCCTTCTCCTCTAATGGACAAGGACAGGCGCACATATACATAAACTAAAGAGGGCCTTAAAAAAATAGCAAATGATTAATTGCAGAAGAGCAGTAGGACCACATAAATGCGAATAGGTCTTCAGTCTGACCTATACAACAATTTGCTGTCATGAAGCCTTCCCAACCATCACCCGTTATTTTGTACTATCAGTCAAGGGGGGAAAAGAGGCGAGAATCCTTAGAGTAAAGACAATGACTTTTTTACCTGCAATAGTAAATTAAAGATCGCATGTGAAGTAAATAAATATTTATTTGAAAAATATAACAATAGATATATATATATATATATATATATATATATATATATGAATATAGGTAACAATAAATAAAAATATATATATTTATATAGATATATGAAGAACAGGGTTATGCCCATGATAATACTGTTGTACCGTTGCCATAACAACATTTGTCCTAACAATTATTTCCAAGGTTAATATATAACTTCTCTATGGGTCTCCGCGGCAACCCTCAGTATAATGACAACAATAACTAGCTGCCACAGGCCAACAATCCGCGTTTCAAAATCGGATTGAATCATATGACTTAGAAAATTCAATTTGAAAACACAACTATTTATGGCAACCAAAATCTATCTTTTAAAAGGAGATAGTAAATCATGGACTTAGCCATAAAAAATAAGTACAAACAATATTTAGCCTTAAGGGCTATAAACATTTCCCATATTATCCAGGCATTACGCCTTAAAAGATGTAAGATCAAAAAAATACAAAGAGATAATGTCCCTCATGGTTTTAACCATTATTTACCACGCCGGAAGGGCAAAAACTCCCAATAATACATTTAACCTGTAATAAAATATATTACGACACGTTGGGCTACGTAATTCATCATGTTTACAAAAAATAGTGATTTATCCAAAATAACAGAAAGTAAGCCCACAATTAATTTTGTATATACCTTGGGAAAAAATCCCATCCTAGAGCAAGTGTCTAGCGACACGGTTGATTCAAGAAGTGAGTTTACAACACAAACAGAACCCGTATATAAACCGTTATTCTCTGAGGGGAGGGGAACATAGGGGAAACAAAAGAACATCAAAGAACAATCACACGGAACAGAGGGAAGGGGTCGTAAGTCACCAAAGGAAACAACTAGATCATTGGAGGGGCGCGTAGAACATCACGTATCTATCACGAGGTTATTCCCATGATGCAACGGGCGACCTCACGCTCAATGTGCCACACCTTTCACTCGTTTAGTCTTTTTTCACACTCGGTGCAGAAAAAGTGCTCGCGAACAGGGATGTTGTTTAACGAGAGTCGAGACACACTAGCCGAGAAACGGGGCACTTCTTGGTGAGTACAATATTGTTTATTCTTCGGTGTTGTTGAAATAGTGTTCATTCGCCAGTATATCCTTCATGCTTGTAATGTTGATGTCAATCAACGTTACACATTATTAATTTTAACTTTTGACTCACTATTTTTTTTTTGTTGTTGTTGTTGTAAAAACTGATATTAGTTGCTTATTTATCTGCTGTCAAAGCATTGAGTGGAAAAAGAATAATATTCCAACAACTTTAATTAATACATTAATGTGAATTTCACTTTGATATTTTAGTATTAAACACTTATTGACTAGGACTACAATTTCCCTTTCGATAAAACATATGGTTTTGTCATTAAACTGTTTTTTTTTTTGTTTTTTTATTTAGTTTTGCAGAAAACTAAATAAACTAAAATGTTATTCTTTTTCCACTCATTGATTCAATTTAATACTCACAGTGATTTCCCACATCACCCCTCTACCGCGCATCTTCAGCCAAAGTTGAGGAATGTTTTAACGCATGCGCGAGAATTCGATTACGCTATAGGAAGAAGAAACCAAAAAAACTAATGTCTCTCGCTACATTTCCAAACTATAGGTGTGATAACTATATACAATGGCTCACTATATCACCGAAATCTAACTTAGATCATCGCTATAGACGGAATTCCTATAACCCCTTCATAGATTGACACAATTTCAGAGTGTGTATGTATCTAAATAGTGCATCACGTTGCGATCATAATAAAAAGTTTGTATTGTATGTTGACTCTGTAAAACCCGGAAAAGTCAGGGAATTGAAAAATATAGTTTGGCTGGACACCCTGCATTGGATTTTACACTTCGTTTACCTTGAAAAGATACCTTAACGGGTTCCATTATGTTGCAGCTTTTAAGATGAAACCATAGTGTAATCAGTCAAGATAAGACTGCTACTTTCCTTGGTTCCACTATGGTGTAGCTTATAGGCTGTCATAAATCACCACAAGGGCCGAATTTAGTTTGCTTGCTGTCAAATTAAAATAAACTTTTTCCTGATGGCGTGTGCTGGTCGTAACGTTCCTGCACATCATTGGAAGCATTTCATATATGTGTTGAGCTCAGACTTTCACTCAACGTTCCCGTAACTTTTAAGGGTACGGCCAGACTGAGCGCGCGAGCGACTGAGCGCGCGCGCTTGAAAGATAGAACTGGTTCTATTTTTCAAGCGCGCGCGCTCGACCCGGTACAGTCTAGTTTACAGGCGCTAGGCAATATTATTGTATGTTGGTTCATTGAGTGCTGGGGAAACTTCTCATTTTGACATGATATTTGACTTTTTTCTATCAGTGATAGGTTTAACACACTTGCTATTAATGGCCCGGTGACCTGGCGGTCTAGGAATAAGGTGTCAGACTTCTGTGCTGGCGGCCGGGGTTCAATCCTCGGTCCCGGCACAGATTTATCTGATTACCAAACCCTTCCTTCACCTCTGGCAAGACATCTTGTGAATGTGGGGAAAGCCAGGCCTCCACCGTGGTTCGGATTCCACGTTAAACTGTAGGTCCTTCATTTCATCTCACAATCACCCTACCATTACACATTAGCGTAAGTGCATATAACCCGAACGGGAAGTAAGATGCGGTGCTAATAATAATAATAATAATAATGGCCTAATTTAATTGGTAAGGCCATAAATAATATAATGTATATATGTAAACCCGATATGTTAAAATACTTCAATATTATAATCAAAGTAGGCCTTTACAAATAAGAATCACCATTAGTTTGGAGAGAGTATGAAAAAACCACAACAATAAATAAGTTTTAAAAATCACCTTCAGTTCACTGAGCCAAGATTCGAACCTTTGCCTCCTAGTCAAAAGCTATCGAGTGCAACGCACCATTCCGCCACTGGTGCGGCAAATCTGATTTTAAAACACTTCAGTACAGTACCATACACATTTCTCAATTTATTAATTGGATGCACTTCTACTTTTTTCTTTTTTATAAATACACAATATTTTCTGTAAGAATTTTCGAGGAGCAGAGATGTACTAAGTGTGTTTGACAGAGACATCTTCTCTAACTAGAGGGGAGGGGGGGGGGGGGCGGTGACCTAGTGGTCTAGGGGTAAGGTGTCAGACTTCTGTGCTGGCAGCCGGGGTTCAATCCTCAGTCCCGGCACAGATTTATCTTATTTCCAAACCCTTCCTTCACCTCTGACAAGACATCTTGTGAATGTAGGGAATGCCAGGCCACCACCGTGGTTCGGATTCCACGTTAAACTGTAGGTCCTTCATTTCATCTCACAATAACCCTTCCATTACACATTAGCGTAAGTGCGTATAACCCGAACGGGTAGTAAGACGCGGTGCTAATAATAATCTAACTAGGGTCCGCTAATTACGCGCTCGCTCGCTCGCTCGCGCGCTCGCCAGTTTGGCCACCCAGTCGCTTGCGCGCTTGGCAGTCTGGCCGAACCCTAAGACAAAGAGGTTACCAAATTATCCATTAAATTATCTTCCATTTTCAATTTGAGTAATTTTCATCATTTGTGTTTGAGTCGGTTGCAACCGAGTAGTCAAAAGGTACATTTTGAATAAACTTATTCAAACAGTTTGTGTAATTTTCAATGTTTGCTTGAGCAAACTAATTTCTCAATTTTTACATTCAGTGGAGAATTTAACTTCTCATTCGCCACACCTGTGGCTACTTTGAAAAATATGTTGCCCCCTCTGTTCCAAAGCGTCACTCCCGCATTACTGAAGGTGGTTCACGCCACCCTCGACGCAAATGTGGGTATACATATTCTAAAGTCAACTGCCCTTACCCCTAACACACCGGCGTAATTGATTAATATGCGTATAACCCCAAACGGGAAGTAAGTAGAGACACTAAAATATCTTAAGACGTGTTTTACGAAGCTTTAGAACAGTAAAGTTATTATAAAAATATATTTAAAGGCCATTGCACCATTTTTAAATGTATTTGATACAATAGGATCTTTTCACAACATTGATTACACACTTGCTCTTTTAACCCTATTAATCCTTTTTTTCACTAATGATCAACACTGTCGAATTTTATTAGAATTAAGTATATAAAAACTATACAATATTTGTACTAAGCAGCAGATGGTATCGGATATTTCCTTACCCTCCACCCCCTGAAATTTCCAGAAAAAAAAAAGTTCCGACTGCACAGTTATATAAAATAAAATCTTAATATTCTTATAACCAAAGTTCCCGTTCTAGAAAATACATTTTCCTCAACCAAAGGCGGATATTTTACATTTTAAGAATGAAAGCTGTAGCCGTAATTTTTCTATGCATAGCATCCATTTGGTTGATTTTTTTTACTGTTAAGCTTAAAATAACATTTTATCTGACGACTTTTAATAAAACTCTTTATTTAGCGAAACCCAATAATATTACCCAGCACGAATCAGGGTGTCTAGTAGCAGGACGTGGTGCTAACAAAAATTCAGTTGGGAATGTTGTGGCCTTTAGGAATGCGATGATAATATTGGGCGTTTTGCTTTATGTGTATGTATGTGTGTGTGTGCTCTTTTTTTCTCTTTTTTTAAATTGCTGAAGAGTGGAGCGTCCTTTTCGCCTGTGACGACGGACGCCCGCTTAACAGGGCGGCACTAATTGGGGTCTTGTACGCCACATCGCTCTTCCTTCTTTTTCCAACCCCCCTCTTCCCATCTCTACAACTCCGTCCCTAACCACTCCAACACGAGAATCAACAAGTGATCTCTCGTTCTTCAAAAAAAGAAAAAAAAGGGATAAAAAAAACTTGCTACTTTTTTCTGTGTGTTTTTTAACCCCCTTTCACTTTTCTCTCCGCCCGTACTTTTTTTTTCTTCCTTTTCTTTCAGAAAAGTGGAAGACTTTGCGTTCCGTGTCTCCGATTCCTTGACACAGAACCTTCAAAGAGTCTCCCCCCCCCCTTCCTTCCTATTCACCCCCCACCATCCCCAAGTGTGAGCTGTTTGGAAGGGGGGCGGGGTCGTTTCCAATCCTCCCCACGACACTTCTTTTATAAGCTTTTCCCCAAGTTCATTCAACAACTTGCCTCGGAATTGATCTGTGGTTAACACCGCCACTGTCTTTTCTTCTGTCACTTACTATTTCTTTTGAATGAGGGTGGAAATCTTTCTTTTTTTTCTTCTTCTTCTAGAGGGCGAACAAGTTTTAAAACAAAACAACGTTTACATTTCTCGCTCTAAGATCGACAAGGTTGCATTTATATAAACCAAGCAATTCTCATTTTAAAACTTTTTTTTGTCTGATTTTTTTTATGTCAAACATTTGTGTGAAAATATATTATGTGATAACGAGCATACACAACCGCTTCGTTGATCGAATGATATAACTCGTCACTCTTGTATTTAACTTAACTGCCGATGACGAGGAGCTCGGGTTCGAATCCCGGCCTGGTGTTTCTTTCTTAAATGGTTTTTACCACTCTCTTTGTCAAATGTGGGTATACATCCTCTAAATTAAACCTTTCTCGTCCCTAACACACAAGGGTACATACGCGTACAGCCCGAACGGGTAGTAATACGTGGTAATAAAAAATATCGTACTATCCTATTTATATATAGACGTTCAAATTACGCCAATTAGTCCTAACATCTCGTTTGGTCAAAATTGGAATGATTGCGCTAACATCGATGTATTGTTTTACTTTTTCTCGACCCCTTGGAGAGAGAAGTATTGCTATCGTAAGAAAGTCGAACTCGAGATGTAGATTAATGTTAACGTTTCATATCCACCTGAAACCGAAAAAGTGGTTTTCATGTTGCCGGTTGTGTGTTTGTATCTCGGCCAAGAGCCGAAACCATTTTACCGATACAGCTAAAACCTGGTATATAGAGCTTTTATGAGGCTCCCCCGAGAAGTTTTTAGAATTATATTTTTAATCCTAAAATTAAAGGTAGTTTACTGAAAGAAAGAAAAAATCGATTTTATCGAAATCAGCTCTGAGGATTTTGATTACATCTTTTATCCAAGCATTGTTTAACATAACAGACAAAATGGCATTTCTTATTTTCCCACAAGAATTACCTTGAGGGTGCTTTACATAAGCGGAAATATTTAATTTTTAAATCTCCTCAACTATTTGAGAAAATAAATAACTTAGCAGCGTAAAGTTGTAGTACTTAAAAATAAAATCATTTTACATGAAATATATTTTTATAAAACCAATAGTTTCTGAGCTATTGGAAAAATTATATATATTTTAAATTGAAGTCTCTGAGATCGGGAGTTAATTGTTATATTCTTTGATGGACAGATGTCCCTCTTTTTCTCAATGTTTCTGTAACAGTGTATATTATTTTGTTTCACAAATGTTATTAGTTTTAATAGCCTAAATGTCTCTATTTTAAGATAAAGGTGCAAGAAAGTCTGTGCGGTGCACCGTACCATTTATTTATCGGATAATTGTTTAAAAAAACTCTTATTTTTATATTACGATCCGATGTGCTTTTTTGTTTTGTTTCGTATATTACATTTCTAGATATTGATCGATTTATTGCGCTCCAATAGTGTGGGAGCAATTAGGACAGAACTGTTTTTAAACATAATATATAAATTCGTAATTTTTCACTGATCATCAAATACACTGATATTAGACACCCAACCTATTTTGTCATACAGGAGGATGTTTCACTAGCTCTCGGCCCCTGGGTGTTTCAAAGCTAGAAAGGAAACTCAGGGCTTAGAGAGAGCGAAACATCCTGTAGTAATGATGCCGCTGTATATATAATCTTATTTGTAAAGCTTAATACGTCCATTTAAAAAAAATGCATTCATAAAAAGGTTCAGAAACTTCAGAAACCCTCAAATCTTTGAGGGGATTCAAGATTCGAGAGATTCGAAAATAATTCAGATTTCGAGATTCAGAAAAAAAAAGGTGTATGTGTATAACCTGAACAAGTAGTAAGACGCGGTGCTAAAAATATATATATAAACATTTTCTCTGCTCATCATATTACCTAAAAACATAAAATGAAATCGTTCAAACTTCTCTGCAATATTTGAATTGCGGGCGTGATAATATGCAGATATACTAGCGCTTCAATGTCTGATCACTGGAACTAAAGAGAAGTCGGACCCCTTTATCTCAGACCTTGGTTGTAACCGCCTTCCCTCTGTTTGTACTGTTGGAATGTCTCCTGCGAGATGAGCATCCTGCTCCGCTGCTCTGTCACGCGGGTTGCAAAGCAGGTAACTGGCCGTTTCTCAGGGCGTTTACCTCGATACAACTTCCCCGATACCGGCTATAGCAGTCAGCGGTTCCCAAACTTTTTCTATGGGCCGCACTTTTCAGATTAAAAATTTGCTCATGCCACACCGAATTTATATTAATAAGTACTACCTTCAAAAAGAAAAAAATCACTTCCTAGCAGTGCTTTATTCTAAAAGTAGAGCACAACTACTTTATACTAATATAATGATGCATTCAGAAAGTATAAAACAATGCAACCGTATAAAACACACGATTCATTAATCAAATATTATACAATTTTAATGAGAGGTGTGAGCTTGTTTATGACGGGTAATCTCTTTTATGTTGGGTCTAATTCGAGAAAAATAAATTCTCATCTCCTCATCAATACAAATAAACCTGTCTCTCTGCTGGTACTTGATATTTGTTAGAGCTGAAAATATCCCTGTTAACAACACTATTTTGTGAAGAACTGTAGAAGAATGTATAAAGCTCTTCAAGAGATGTTTCGATACTGATTCTGCTTGTATATAAAAAAAATCCATTGGGATACTTGGTGTTTCAATTTCAAGACAAGATCACTCGAAATGAAGGCCATTTTATCCTCCTGCCCATAAACTAATGTCATATCTGATATGTTGGAGTTCTCAAAGGATCATTAACCCACTCGAATATTTATTTAGAAAATAACGGGAAGAACCTATCTTTATTTTCTACTAGAGTTACAATCTAATACTGTTTGAGGCCATACAATTAATGGCTAGTTTTAAAACTTCCTACTATTGGGAACATTTTGAGGTTATTTTGCATCGCTCTTCTGAGCCACATCTGAAGCTTTTTTTTTTTTTATTATTTCAGTTAAGGTGTCTGTAGCCGTGAGAACATCGTCATCTTGGCTTTGCATATTGGCGCTGATCACATACAATTGGGAAAATATATCGGTCGAATATGTCAACTTTGCACGCCAGTCATTCTCATTAAGGTGGTGTTACGATGGGTTCACTTATTGTTGCAAAAAGGCAAACTAGCTCTTCAGTTCCAAATCACGATTTAAAACTTTTCTGCAATGCAGCTGGGGGGGGGGGACCTCACTGTGCATACTTATGCATTGTTGTTCTGATTATATGTATTTCCATAGTTGAGCAGATAACCGCGTCCCTTATTGGTTTTACTTTGGTGAAGTTCACAATATTCAGTTACAAGGGTCTTACTGATTTATGCCTCTTTGTGTGGAAAAAAAACCCAGTAAGCTGATTATTACATCTGGATTTTTCTCGTTGATGAGTGACAACAAGAAGCCGCTGACATTCGCTATCATTGGTGGAAGGGGAGAGGGGATGTCGCTATCCATTCAAATTTCAATACAAGAATCCCAATTAAATCTTTTTTTTTTTCAATTACTCAAACAGAGTTTGGAAAAATATCCGTCCTTTTGTATGTTTTCATGATCATTTCAAAATAAAAACGGTGTGATTATTTTGTCAGTGTTAATGAATTTGTTATAGCCAAATCAGTCTGCTTTTCTACTAGTATCTGTCGATTCATCAACTTGAATCGCAAATGTAGAATTCTTCATACCTTGGAAAACATGTTTCTCCATATTATTTGACATAACAAATTATTCTGCAAATTTAATTATCAGGCTAAGGAACTTTCATAAGTTCTTGCTCAGCATCATCAAGCAACTTTTTCGCAATCATGCAGCTTGCAGAAAGATTCAATTTTTCAGCTATTGTAGGCCGATGTGGTTTTGTTGGTCGAGCAATCAATTCAGCCCTTTAGTAAGATAAACTCTGCATTTTATCTGAGGCTGACATTCGTTTTTCAAATATGATCGTTGGAATTCCTGACTTTTGAAAATGTATCTACATCCTTGATTGTCGTTGAATCTTCCTACAACACCTGCCATCCTCTCGCGCTGCACCGTGTGGGAACCACTGTCTTACAGACTAGTTGGTTGAGCTTCTGAGCTATGGGTCCCGTGCTCAGTTTCTGGCCAAGGACATTCGCCGTTTTTGGAATTGAAGATCCCCCGTTCACACTGACGAATTAATTGGCTGGAAGACTGGTTGTTGTGTATGTTTTAGAGTTAATGTGATGTTTTAGGGTGTGGTGAAATGGAATGTGAGTTGCAATTTTTTATAGCAAAAAACATTAAATTGGTCAAAATAAATACTACATTTCTTCACTAGATATGTTTGGTTTATTTTTCTACTCGTAGTAGACATAATATCAACAGTTCTTAAATATGGCCATTGTACAATTTGAAGGTGAATTTTTTATAAACGAAGTAAAAAGGATCAAATTCCGTGATGTCCATGGTAAATATTCGTTACTGTTTATATTATGATGTGTAAAAATTTTAACTAAACGTGTCTGCTGTAGAAATATTTTATTTACTATGGAAAAAAAAAACTTGTTTTAAAAACTGCAAAAATACTGACCTTAACTCGCGTTCCATTACAATTCACCTTAATTGCATATATTAAACTCTATTAATATCTGCGTCTATAGGATTTTCATAAGCATAGCCCTTTATAAAATATAAACTTTTTTACTGTTAAAATTAATAATATCTTACTATATTATTAGTGTTATTTTAAAGATACTGAAAATATCAATCTAAAGTGACAGTTTCAGATCACATGACTTGGCGTATTATGCGTGAAAGTAGATCTAGTAACTTTTCTAGCTGTAAAATAAGGATCTTTCTTTGAAAAGGTGACTGTAGCAACTAGACTCTCCAGCTATGTCTGACCTTATCCTAGCGCCAATACCATGAAGGCGGGATTTGAAGGAACTACGCTAGGACTCATTGAGGTTTAAAATGAGAAACTACTTTGGTGATAAACTACAGTCCATTCGCCATTGGAGTGTAGGTAACTGACAGCTAGAAAAAGTTACCGGATCTATTCTCATGTATCCATTCTCTGGTTCTGCAAGACCATGTGTTAAGCTTCCGTCACTTTTGGCAATCAAAACTTTCACAACAAACAATTTGTTTTTTGTTAATTTTTTTTCTTTTAATCACTTTTACGCTAGTGAAATACGATTTTATGAAAATAACTTTTTTTTGTGGTATTGGCGTTTGTGG
>JBCFYV010001001.1:648353-686621 GCA_039000515.1 Timema cristinae | reverse complement strand
AATGTAAACGTTGTTTTGTTTTAAAACTTGTTCGCCCTCTAGAAGAAGAAGGAAAAAAAAAAAGAAAGATTTCCACCCTCATTCAAAAGAAATAGTAAGTGACAGAAGAAAAGACAGTGGCGGTGTTAACCACAGATCAATTCCGAGGCAAGTTGTTGAATGAACTTGGGGAAAAGCTTATAAAAGAAGTGTCGTGGGGAGGATTGGAAACGACCCCGCCCCCCTTCCAAACAGCTCACACTTAGGGATGGTGGGGGGTGAATAGGAAGGAAGGGGGGGGAGACTCTTTGAAGGTTCTGTGTCAAGGAATCGGAGACACGGAACGCAAAGTCTTCCACTTTTCTGAAAGAAAAGAAAGAAAAAAAAGTACGGGCGGGAGAAAAGTGAAAGGGGGTTAAAAAACACACAGAAAAAAGTAGCAAGTTTTTTTTATCCCTTTTTTTTCTTTTTTTGAGAAACGAGAGATCACTTGTTGATTCTCGTGTTGGAGTGGTTAGGGACGGAGTTGTAGAGATGGGAAGAGGGGGGTTGGAAAAAGAAGGAAGAGCGATGTGGCGTACAAGACCCCAATTAGTGCCGCCCTGTTAAGCGGGCGTCCGTCGTCACAGGCGAAAAGGACGCTCTACTCTTCAGCAATTTAAAAAAAAAAGAAAAAAAGAGCACACACACACATACACATAAAGCAAAACGCCCAATATTATCATCGCATTCCTAAAGGCCACAACATTCCCAACTGAATTTTTGTTAGCACCACGTCCTGCTACTAGACACCCTGATTCGTGGTGGGTAATATTATTGGGTTTCGCTAAATAAAGAGTTTTATTAAAAGTCGTCAGATAAAATGTTATTTTAAGCTTAACAGTAAAAAAAAATCAACCAAATGGATGCTATGCATAGAAAAATTACGGCTACAGCTTTCATTCTTAAAATGTAAAATATCCGCCTTTGGTTGAGGAAAATGTATTTTCTAGAACGGGAACTTTGGTTATAAGAATATTAAGATTTTATTTTATAAAACTGTGCAGTCGGAACTTTTTTTTGTGGAAATTTCAGGGGGTGGAGGGTAAGGAAATATCCGATACCATCTGCTGCTTAGTACAAATATTGTATAGTTTTTATATACTTAATTCTAATAAAATTCGACATTGTTGACCATTAGTGAAAAAAAGGATTAATAGGGTAAAAAGAGCAAGTGTGTAATCAATGTTGTGAAAAGATCCTATTGTATCAAATACATTTAAAAATGGTGCAATGGCCTTTAAATATATTTTTATAATAATTTTACTGTTCTAAAGCTTCGTAAAACACGTCTTAAGATATTTTAGTGTCTCTACTTACTTCCCGTTTGGGGTTATACGCATATTAATCAATTACGCCGGTGTGTTAGGGGTAAGGGCAGTTGACTTTAGAATATGTATACCCACATTTGCGTCGAGGGTGGCGTGAACCACCTTCAGTACTGCGGGAGTGACGCTTTGGAACAGAGGGGGCAACATATTTTTCAAAGTAGCCACAGGTGTGGCGAATGAGAAGTTAAATTCTCCACTGAATGTAAAAATTGAGAAATTAGGTTGCTCAAGCAAACATTGAAAATAACACAAACTGTTTGAATAAGTTTATTCAAAATGTACCTTTTGACTACTCGGTTGCAACCGACTCAAACACAAATGATGAAAATTACTCAAATTGAAAATGTAAGATAATTTAATGGATAATTTGGTAACCTCTTTGTCTTAAAAATTACGGGAACGTTGAGTGAAAGTCTGAGCTCAACACATATATGAAATGCTTCCAATGATGTGCAGGAACGTTACGACCAGCACAAGCCATCAGGAAAAAGTTTATTTTAATTTGACAGCAAGCAAACTAAATTCGGCCCTTGTGGTGATTTATGACAGCCTATAAGCTACACCATAGTGGAACCAAGGAAAGTAGCAGTCTTATCTTGACTGATTACACTATGGTTTCATCTTAAAAGCTGCACCATAATGGAACCCGTTAAGGTATCTTTTCAAGGTAAACGAAGTGTAAAATCCAATGCAGGGTGTCCAGCCAAACTATATTTTTCAATGCCCTGACTTTTCCGGGTTTTACAGAGTCAACATACAATACAAACTTTTTATTATGATCGCAACGTGATGCACTATTTAGATACATACACACTCTGAAATTGTGTCAATCTATGAAGGGGTTATAGGAATTCCGTCTATAGCGATGATCTAAGTTAGATTTCGGTGATATAGTGAGCCATTGTATATAGTTATCACACCAGAAGTTTGGAAATGTAGCGAGAGACATTAGTTTTTTTGGTTTCTTCTTCCTATAGCGTAATCGAATTCTCGCGCATGCGTTAAAACATTCCTCAACTTTGGCTGAAGATGCGCGGTAGAGGGGTGATGTGGGAAATCACTGTGAGTATTAAATTGAATCAATGAGTGGAAAAAGAATAACATTTTAGTTTATTTAGTTTTCTGCAAAACTAAATAAACAAAACAAAAAAAAGTTTAATGACAAAACCATATGTTTTATCGAAAGGGAAATTGTAGTCCTAGTCAATAAGTGTTTAATCCTAAAATATCAAAGTGAAATTCACATTAATTTATTAATTAATTATTATTAATTAAAGTTGTTGGAATATTATTCTTTTTCCACTCAATGCTTTGACAGCAGATAAATAAGCAACTAATATCAGTTTTTACAACAACACAAAAAAAAAATAGTGAGTCAAAAGTTAAAATTAATAATGTTTTAAATTGATATATATTAATTGGTAGCAGCTGCGCATGCGCACCATGACAAAGTATTGGCAGAAACAATATGGAGACACACAAGTGCGGCCAGTAGCGGTACCTAGTCCTCTACTTTCTTGGTTTCATAAACTTTATTATTTGATAAAGAGCCGCCACTTGATTATTTTGTATGGGGGCGGTCTTCCTCCTAAAGAGTATTTTCTTTACAATAACAAAACGTAGGATTTATAAGGTGTTGGAAATATATTATTTTAGTATAGTTTTACTTGGATTTTATTTTTTGTGTTGCAAAAACAAATAAAGGACTTGGTTTCAGTTTATCACATTTAATTAGTTTATTCCAGCTTAGAACACGTCTTTCTACCGCGTCACACGTGCAACGACAGTGCAAATGAATGGCCCAATGTTATTAATATATGAGTTTCACAAGCTTGCTGTTGAAAAGAAAAAGGTTCCAGGAATCTTATCCTTCCTTCACGCAAAGAAACTTCAAGGCCGATTTTAAGCATGATGGATTATTTTTTTAAAATAACTACAAAATGGCTATCTCAGTTTAATTTACCATATTTATGGAATGTTATCCTTTTTTTTCCCACTTACTGATTAAATTGGAAGAAAAGTGTTATTTTGACTATCGTAAATAAAATTTAGGTATTTTTTAAGTGAATACGTAAAGTTTGATATAATTTCCTGACATTTCCCTGTTTAGCAGATCGCTAGACACTCTGGAATAGTTGCAGACTTCATTTGACTCAGTCTTTGTGATGTCAAGTTTAGTATATGGGACTTTTTCAGAGAATAAAGGCCAGAGCGACCGATAATAGAGAAATTGCACCGCATAATTGGGGAACCCTCCCTCAGCCCAAATACAAGGGACGCCAGTTTTGAATAGAATTTAAAGGATGTTGTTTCCTTAATAAAAAGTTCAAAACAAGGGTCATTAAGGTGAAGTTGTCGGGACGCGAGAAAAGGTTTTTTTTGCAGTAGTTTTTTGGTAAAACCCGTTTTTAGCTAAAATAAATAAAATATTTTTCTAGTGGAATTATAGGAGTTTAATTGTTTTCACATGGTGATATTAAAAGTAGTAGAATATCTGTCATGATAATAGCGGCATTGAATAATAATCTTTATAAATGAAGAGGGAAAAGTTGCCGTTAAATTCCAGGACACCCTTGACAAATAATCAACAACTGTTGCTATCACCATGAGAAGAAAACAAAACTCTATGTTTCAACCGGAGCAATATTTTATTTTGCAAAAAAAAAAAGTTTTGCTATAAAAAGTGAAAAAACAGTTTTACCTTTTATCGGATTTCCTACATTTCCATCTTAACCGTAAAAATTTTAAAGTCACTCAAAACATAATAGTATTTCTGAAGACATTAAAACATTCTAATTATTTATTTGGGGTGCAAAGATAACTTTGGGAACCGAATGATAATACTATTAACATTATCAGCACAGGAATTACAAAGTAATATAATCATAGCTTAATTAGACAATTCATTACTCTGAAAGGGAAGCCTTAATTCCACCGATGATACAGTCGAATGTTTTTGTAAGAGCCTTATCTCAAAATTATAAAGGTCATTAGGACTAATTTCATGTAGTCATACGTCAAGTAATGTGATATGAAGCTGTCACATTTTATAGATATTATTCATACATATAAAATAACAATAATAAAATGGCAAAACGGTATTGATGTTGACTAAAAAGAGTAATATTTTCCAAAAGGTTCTTCCAATCATAATTATTATAATAACTAGCAAACCCTTGTACAATACCTAAGTAAAAATAGAAAAGAATATGGGAAAGAGGGTTAGAAAAATGTGGGGGATTTTTTTTTGCGTAGATGCATCTTGGGGTAGGGAGGCTGGAGGCAGTTGGCGAGGAGAATTTTTTCTGATAAGTTCTCAAGGTGTAAACCACTCCTCCCCCCAAGATGTGCCCCATACATCCAGCGGTTTTGAAGATGCGTCTGTGGGGAAGGGGGATGACATTTTCGACTTCCGGCAAAAATTAATGTAATTTTAATAGCGTTTGCCCATCTTCAGGCCAACACATTTATATTAAAGTCCTCATTTATAAATTTAGACCCATAAAAATATGCATTTTTGTATTAAGTAGATAGATGGATTGGACTGTAAATGTTTCGGCCACGCCAAGAAACAAACCAGAGACCCAGAGTTCAATAGACGCTACCACTACCGACTGAGCAACATTCAAATACATTCCTATATTTTGAACACAAGGTTCGCGGAGCAAACAGTGCAATGGCATCTCATGGGTGCTAAGAGGCTCAGCTGCAATCGATTGGGTGCACAGGGAGCTACGGATATGGCTGGCTGGCGCAGACAACGTGCAGAAACGCGCCAATGACCAACTCCCGTGGTAAGAAGGTGAGTCCCCGCTAATTTATTCTTTAGCACCAAGTCTTACTACCTGTTCAGGTTATACGCATATGTATTAGTTACACTAATGAGTAAGGTTGAATTTAGAGGAATTGTACCCGCAATTGCGTAGGATAGTGTGGGAAAACCTTTTTGGATAACCACCCTCAGTACACCCGACCAAGATTCAACCAATATCTCCATGTTCATCGGCAGTCTAGTCTAACACGAAAGTGACGCCTTAGATCATGTGGCCACAGAAGTAGGTTTCCCGCTTATTGAAATCAAATCTGTAGTAGAAGCATGGTAATAAGGTGAGTTCTCACCAAGTGAAATAAGCTCTATTAAGTAGAATCACAGTAAGGCCTATTTACACTAGCTGTTAAAACGCTAGCAACCGCGCCTTTGAATGAAACCCTTGCTATCAAGTTAGAAAATAAGTTTTGGTCTAGACCCAGCGTTTTGACCGCTACCTATGGAGGCGTTAAAAACCGCCTAGCGGTAGAAACGCTAATCAAACTACACCAAGCGTTAACAGGCAGTTGTGCCTCAATGTCACAAGTCTTTCAGCAGCAAGATGGTATCACGTTTTGCAGTATTTTCATTCTCTAAACCCAGTAGTTCATCAGATGAAACCACAGACAGTCTATAGTACAAAAAGAACTTCTCTGGAAACATTCTGTGATTCATAAACATAATATGAAACTGTCCTGTTGAGAGATGGTTCGATAATGTGGGGTGAGTCCACCAACGTCTCTTTTGACGAGATATATTTTTTTTTTTTTTCTAATTTCCTCCAACAAAATAAGTCCCACAATACAGTTGGCTTGTACAAGGTATCATTTTTAAACCCTTCTGCACAAGTGGAAGCAACAACCGCGGCATTTAAACCGCTAGTGTAGAATCAGTAGCGTCTTATGGTAGCTGTTTAACAGTCTCGTTTTGACAGTCAGGTGTAGATTCAAGAGTTTGGGGGCATACGCTAGCGGCAATACCACCGCGTTTTAACCGCTAGTGTAGAATTGACCTAATAAGGTCAGTTCTAACCGATTGAAATATGAGCTATAGTAGACTTACGGCAGTAAGGTAGGTTCTCACAGGTTGAAATATGATTTATAGTGGAATCACGGCAATGAGGTAAGTTTCCACGAATTTAAAACATAATTCCCGTGTCCGTATATTATGTACCTTATTTTTCCTTATTTTTTTTTTTCATTTTTCCGTGATTTTATTTTACTAATAAAAAAAGTCTATAGAGTTCAAAAACTTTTCTCGACCCACAGTTAGGGAACCACTCCCATAGCAGGCGACAGGCGTATGCCTTATTACTATATCGAGTCGACAGTTACGGCCCACCTCCACCTGTTTGCGTTCGGCCTGATCGACTCGGCCATCCTCAGCTACAGAGGAAGCGATTGATCGACGAAGGAGTTTTAGGGCGGCGGTCAAACGCCCCCCTTCCCTCCTCATACACCTGTCCACGTCAGTAGACCAACCGAGAGAACGACACGGGGCGGGGGTAAAACTTTCATCAGACGCTATTCACTCCCGACGAAGGCCAATTGGTAACTCTCGTCTCGATCGCTTTTAATAAAATAATAATTTAAAAAAATACAAGGCGAGGGTTTGTATAATATATTCAAGTGGATCGGAAAAGGGTGGTGTAATAGGGGTTATATTTAGCTGTTCTGTGATGGTTGAATAAGGAGGTGGGGGGGGGGGTATCATCCCTCTACCGTTGAATAGGGGAAGAATAAAAAAAAAACACCCTTCAACCCGGTCAAACTTATAAACTATCCAGTGAGCCCGTCCACATTTCAATCGTAAACCGAACGAATATAAAGAGGGAAATAGACGATGTTAACGACTACGGGAGGATGAAATTTAATTCGTTGGGACGCTTTTTTTATTATTATTATTTGTATTATTAATATTTTGCCGGGTTCGGGGAGGAATATTTTGTTTGAAGCCTTATTTGTTCAGTGAGTCATGGCGATATGCTTGGTTGTAGGTGGTGGGTTTTGGTGGACCACGATGTATTGGAAGGGGGTAGTGGGGTGAGGAAGGAGGAGGTGCTGGCGCCAGCCGCACATTGGGGGGTGGAGGCTATGGGGGATAAGAGGGGCGGTTAGTTCTCTCAGTAGAGAAATTGTTCCTCCACCCCCTACTTTCGCACTAGCTCGCTAGTGCGCATTTCCGTTCTATTTCTATCTCTGTCTGCAAACCTCCCTTTTGTTATTGCAATATACATCCATTATTCATTCAGAAGGGGTGAGGGATAGGGTTGAGAATAAAGAGAGATAGAGAGAGAGAAAGGAGGTAACGTTTCAAGGGGGAAGGGAAGAGACGTACAACTGAAGCCGTAATCAAAACAAATCGTGCGTCGAGAGGTTCCCCCGCCCGCTCTCTCGGTTTCTGCGTTTGACGCATGCGCCCTTGCAGTGGTTGCAAGCGCTTGGCGTCGCTACCCGCTTTCTATGCGATTTTGGGTGTCGGATGGGTTGACATCTTAAGAGGTCAGAGAGACCCAGTCTCTTCTTGAGGGAGAGGGGTTTCCAATTTACTTGGTACTGTAGGAAGCTCCCAAAACTACCATAGTTTATTTAAAATTAAACCTTTATTGCATAATAAGAGCTTTCTGGGCGTCTTTCATTGCAATTGATATTTTAGCCTCTCTTTCTTCGCGAATCGTTTGATGATTCATTGAGCTATAAACATAATATTGGTACGTTGTAATAACAGCACACTATTAATTCAATTAGTGTATAATTAGCTTAAAATATCCCAGTAATCATTAAAATATGGGTTTAAAAATTACCTAAATATATTCTATTCAATAGATCAATAGATTTTTACCGTAATTTCTATATTTTTTTCACAATTTTTGCGGACTCCGTTTTAATGATATTAACATTATTAATAAATCAATTTAATTTTAGATCAAATTTATGTAATTGTATCTCAGTTTGATGTTTAGTTCAAACTACGACTGTGATGTATATCCTGCTTTATGTGACGTCAGATTTCGTCCTTGAAGCGCGAGAAAGGGAGGGGTGTGTCCATAGTACGCCAATTTATGATCGATATTTGCCAGAATAACGGACGCCGGTATGTGAATAAAATTGATTCTAATCCTTTTGTATAAATGGGCGGAGCCAGTTCATACATCATTGACCCATACAAGTGTTTTTTTTTTAATTAGTGTAATTGGTTCACGGAAACTTACTTAAAATATTTCTTCGTTGAATTTTGCTAGCTAGTGAATTTAATTAAGGCGTCATTCTTGCAATGGACTGGGACTGGCGATCACTGGGAGATCGGGTTTCGAATGACGGCCGTATGTACCGAGGACGTTATTTTACTAAACGATTTTCCACTCTCTATGCTATTCCGGGAACACTTCCTCTAAATTCAACCTTCATCATCCCTAACACATTGGCGTAATCAGTACATACGAGTACAACCCGGAAGGGTAGTAAGACACGATATATTTTTTTTAAGAGGACGCTACGAGCTATCCGAAGCATAAGCATCCAGTTTAAAAAAAAATGCAAAAGGAGGAGAATAGAAGTTTAAATGTGCGAGTAAGAGAGGTCGATAACTAGGACCCATATTTATTTGCAGCTCAAAATCGATTTTGCACTTGGCCCAGGCAAGACTCGACCGGAATCTCTAAATGGCTCCTAAAGCAATGGAATTACAATTCTTAATCTTCAAAGATTTTGTGCTGTGATCATCATATTTTGATATGTAGGTTTTTTTCCCCATCATGGCTCTATCACTCGCTTATCCTTAGTTTTGATAAAATATTTATTCTTTGAACCAATAAATAACATATTTATCCAGTAAAAACGTTTAGTTTAATTATCTACTTATGATAAACAGTCCTTTAAATTTCTCATGAGCATAATTATTGGCATATGAACAAAAACGTTTTAAATAGATAAAAAGTAATTTTTTGATCCCACTATGCCCATGACAAATATTCAAGAACAGTCCAAGAGTACCATATGTAGAAAATTAAGCTCTATGTTTCTAATGTTAGCTATAAGAACTTGATAAATACGGGTTTAATCTGGCGTTTACAAATAGGCCTACATACGAATAATCATCGGAATTCAAACGCACTTCACATATGAACACTTATTTGACAGCATGTCTGGCTTATAAACTATTAAAGTTAACACTTAATCCTCTACCACGGTGTTCAGCCAAACTATATTTTAGAATTCTAAGGTATTCCAGAGTCAATGTGTTTTTCCAACCACTATACATTTGAGTATTAAATATATTACAAACATTATTTTACTAACACCGCAATTCCATGTAATAATATTTTTAGACACAGACACATTTTACAATTATGTCACTCTATTAAGGGTTAACGTCTAAAGCAATGGGTTTTTGGGTATTACGATTTAATTGGATTTCATTGAGATCATAATGAGCCATTAAAATATTACTTTACACGGGTACAGTTTATTGTTGTGAGACACATTCTTTTTTTTCTTCTTCTTCCTGTATAACCTACTAGATAGCTGTTGCCCGCGGCTTTGCTCGCGTGGAAGTTGATTATATACAAATACGAAAATATACATATGTATTTACAGATTAATTTAAAATATTACGTTACGTTGATGACCATAACTTGACCTCAGATCAAAAATAATGCAAGTCCGATACAAACTTTCACCCCCTTTTTCATCCTTATTAAATAAAATTTCCAAAATTCCTGAAACACGTATTTATTTGTTTTAAGTCAATAACCGAAATACAAAATTTTGTTTATGTAACTTTCAAAATGACGGACTTTCATACATATTATCATACATATTATCATTCCTTATTTTGACCCCTTTGGGGTGGAATTTTCTAAAATCCTTTCTTAGTGGGTGCCTACATAACAAAATGAATATACAGTCCGAATTTCATGCTTGTAGCCTTGATAGTTTGCGCTCGGCGATGATGAATCAGTCAGTCATTCAGGAGATGTTATTTTATAAGTATAGATAATATAATCGAAATCAAACGCATGCGCACAACCATGACTCAACTTTGACAAAAGACGCGCGTGCGGTGGAAGGATGGAAAGACGACATGAAAATCACATGTTGGAATTGAGCATTGAGATTAGTATGCTCAATTGAGACACCTTTGTTAAAAGAGATTCGCGGTGAGTATTAACAGGAAAAGAATTGTTATTCCGACTATTGTAAGTAAAAGTTGATTAATTTTATAGTGAATATGTAAAAATTTCATAAATTTGATCAATTTTCCTGACATTTCCTTCTCCAATACTATAATAATGATAATGAAACATGGTACAAGACAGTTGGAAACAGTTATATCATGAAATACATCTGGTATTATTTCAAGATAAGTTAAATATTTATTCTGTAGACATGCAGAATGAAGGAGTTTATTTCACTGACGCTTAATGCTCCCTGCAATCTTCTCAATTAAATCGACACTCAAGCCACTGTTGCCCTTATTGTTTAATTAATAGGCCTACAGTTGTAGCACTTTTTAAACGTCAGTGAATAGATTAAAATTAAGATCTGTTACATGAACTAGGTACAGAATATTGAATCGTTTGAATAAATCTAGAGATAGCCAGAGAAAATAAATATTGATATTGAATAGTTGTTTTGATAGTAAACTTGAAGGGTTTAAAAAATGCTTTCTACTTTGCCTGAGAATTGTCAAATTTGTATGTATCGATGTTATTTGTAATATTTTTTTTTGCATATAACATATTTGACGGTGAGAATTATAGAAACTAAAGTACATTCACCACCCGAGTTTACTTGGATGACAAATCAAAAAGTTACTAGAAATAGTCACTAATGTATCCCTAAGCCAACAGCCGTACATCTGTCACTTTGGACAGCTGTAATGAAAGCATATGGTAATGTATGAATTTGATAGTTAACCACAGTAATTTAGGCCAATATTATTTATATATTTATTTGAGGTCGGGCACAAAGCTTATTTATCGTTTTATTCCACTTAAAAAAACTATTCACTTCACTTTCACAAAAGGTCTACCGAATATAGCATCAAAATGGCGACCGACAAATTTAAACCATGTGATTGATTATGACGCAAACAAGTTCTTTACAATGGGTTCACCCACGCAGTGGATAAAAATATTTTATTCAGTTAAATATTTCGAAATAAGATAAATAAAATTATGTAGGCCTATTATATATATATTGTGTAGGCCTATATATACATATACATATATATATATATATATATATATAATATAAATATATATATATAAAGACAATATTTCTCTTTTAGAGTTAATACGATGTATGTCTTAAAAGGTATAGATGTATGCACTATATTAAACATTATAAATAATATTCCAAAACCAAAATGAATTATGTTTAAAACATTGTTTCGGATTGGATAAAAATAAATTACTAAAAGTAATTAAATAGTGTGAGAAACTTTAAGTTTACGTTATTTTACAATGTGAAATATAACATGTAGTTAAAAACCCATCATTTATAACAAAACAGTGATTTTTTACGTGTGTTGGCAACCCAAAACCTAAACATATGATTTTTTTAACTGTCATCCCAGTAAAAAGCTATGGTGCACAGAATATCTAGTTCGATCGTCGTGTATGTAGACTTTGAGCCACTCGGTGGGTACAGCACGTTTCCCAGAGTATACATTGGAGATGGTCTACACGTCATACCCGCATTGAGATGATAATGATTTGAAGGTGTGAAGCCAGTGGACATCTTAAACCTAACTTAAACCTAACTTAAACCTAACAAACCAGAACCTTTGGGAAAAATATCTATGATACAACAAGGGACCTCCAGATCATTAGCAAGGGGTTCTAACTACCAGACCATCAGGATGACCATATAACTTTCTTAAATAGAGAGAAAGTATTGTAAAAATGACAATTTTCCGCCTCAAGATCATAATAAATATTTACGGTTTATGTTCCCTCGTGCTAAAAAAAAGTTGATTTTACTATTCTGTCCGTCCCCACGTCTGCCTGTGTCTGTCACTGGCCTTAAATTAAGGGTAGTTTACTTATTAGTCATACAATTAATTTTTTATCGCCGCGTCATAATACCAGTTCGGGCTGTACGCATATATGATAGACACGCCAATAAATTAAGGATGAAGAAGGTATAATTTTGAGTAAATGTGCCCGCATTTTTGCGGAAGGAAGAATATTAATCCCATCTAGATAAACTAAACCTTATCGTCACCCGGCAAAACACTTCAGTTAAGGATAACGCCTCAATCCACGTGCTCACCGATTATTTAAAATAAAAAATCGAAGTAAATATAACGGGTCTGTCGACAATCCACCCCCGGGCGGTCGAGCGGTCTCCAAACCCGGCGGCGCGTTTAAATTATTTTTGTCGACATAATTACTACCTTAACATTTATACGGGAACCGTCCATCTGGGAACACCGAGGAGAGAGGGGCGCGGGGGTCCTCCGGTGAATAAAACATGTCCCGGCATCGAACCAGTCTCCTGTGTTTGTTTACTAAATCACGCGGTTTTAATCAACACCGGGTACCCCCTCCCTCTTTTTGCGAGAAGGACAGCGTGACATTTCCAAAGCAACACCTTTTTACAACATCGGGGAAGAGTCGACCAACGCCGACGCGGGAACATGTGTTGTCCCTCGTCCTCCCCCAGACGCCGTGACAGACGGACAGCACCAATTGATTTGCAACTTGATGCTGCTATACGATTACTAAATGAAATTAAACTTTTAGGCCAGAGGTTATCAACATGGGGTCCACGAAGAGTCCACGAATCGTCAAATGAATAAAATCTTTTTTTTTCTCTAAGCACCGCGTTCGGGATACACGCATATATATTAAGATGAATGAGTTAGGAATGAGTAAGGTTGGATTTTAGAGGACGTGCGACCGTAATTGCGTGAAAGGAGAGTGACAAATCATTCGGGAAAAGCCACCTTTAAGTACAACCAACCTGGATTCGAACCCCGATCTCCCCGACGCCGGCAGTCCAATATATGGCGAGTGTGACAACTAAGACAAGAGTTCTTCAAACTAATCCCAGTAGCGAACCAGCAAGGTTTATAATGAAACTGTTTATCATGTAGTAAAGGCAGCATATTTATATGGCTTTGTTTCATACACAAGATCGCCCCTGGTATCTAGTGGTCAAAGTTCCTGGCTACGGATCCAGAGATCCAGGGTTCTATTCCCGGCATTTCCAAAATCTTCTGTGAAGCAATGTGCCTGGAACGGGGTCAAATTCAGCCTTTAAGGACAAAGGAGCAGTTCCAGGATAGAGAACCAAGATCAACGGTTCATTACGCTCCTGGCCCTCTATCTGCAAATATTGGCACTACCATCGTTAACAACGACAGCCGCTCGGTCGCTATAGCTCGATTTCGAGTATACGCCATGGAGATTTTTCTTCTTCGTGTATAAATTTACAGTCCAAATTTCATAGGAGTAGCTGACAGCTACAAACGATACTAAATCTACTGTCAAGTCATATTATTTGTAACTTTGATATAATATAGGCACCTATTATTAATAAAATAACACTAATACTGTAGTAAAATTTAAATGCCATTTCTCTCTATGAAAGTTTGACAGTTAATGTGGAACCAAGTAGGAGACCGGGGCAAGATGACGAATTGCAATTTGCGCTGCCTGTGACACCGAGAGGGGGTTGGCTATCCTGTAGCCTTGACCACCCCCCCCCCCCCCCCTCGGCTGCTATAAGCCAGCAGTAACGAAATCTCCCATTCAGTCTGAGAGTAGCTGTGCAGAGAGCAAGTTGTATCGCCGCACCCTCGCAGTGAAATTGAATAATGCAATAATTTTTATAGCTATAAATTTTTGTTTAAGATTCAATGAAAGTTATTGAAATTATGTAATCCAGGGCAAGTTGGCGGGGTAAGTTGACGAATTCGTCATCTTGCCCCAGTTTATGTCCATATATCTAGAAACCTGCAAGTGTGAGGGTTAATTATTATTATTAGCACCGCGTCTTACTACCCGTTCGGGTTATACGCACTTACGCTAATGTGTAATGGTAGGGTGATTGTGAGATGAAATGAAGGACCTACAGTTTAACGTGGAATCCGAACCACGGTGGAGACCTGGCATTCCCCAAGAGTTAATTAATATGAACATTACTAAAATTAGGTTAAATAATGTGGGTTTCAGAAATGTTTCTTAAAGTAACACACTATAACGTTATTTTTATGCTAGCATTGTTATTGGCATGCAATGCACACTTAAAAATGTAAATGTTCTCCGCAGATGGTGAGCACATGGGTCAGGAAGACCGATACAAGAAATGTAGGTCAGCTTTTTGGCACGGCGTACTTGAGGGCAGCAACAGTAACCAAAGCAGTGAAGGATTTAGAAGCTTGCAGAATTGAACCATACAATCCCCAAACTTTTACAGAAGATGATTGTGCACCTTCAGCAACAAATGAACGAGATCTTCCTCAGGAAGGACCTCCACATGATGAACCAACTTTGGTTTACAATGGACCACAGGCAGTTGCAGTGGAAAATGATCTCCACTTACAGACAAGTATTCCACATCCTGAAACGTCCCAGTAGCAAGACCAACCAGAGGCTCCTGCTCGTGGTTCCGAGTAGAATGAGAATGTAACAGTGCAAACAACAATTCCTACTGAAACACAAGTCACTCTCAACTATATTAAACCTTTGCCAAGATAAAATAGTTCTATTAAATGGAGGTGGCCAGTTGTATTATTATTAGCACCGCGTCTTACTACCCGTTCGGGTTATACGCACTTACGCTAATGTGTAATGGTAGGGTGATTGTGAGATGAAATGGAGGACCTACAGTTTAACGTGGAATCCGAACCACGGTGGCGACCTGACATTCCCCACATTCACAAGATATCTTGTCAGAGGTGAAGGAAGGGTTTGGAAATCAGATAAATCTGTGCCGGGACCGAGGATCGAATGGCCAGTTGTAACAGCATCTGTTATAGCGAGCACGCCTAGAAAGATATTCTCGTAGAAAAAGAAGAAGAAGAGGAAAATAGATTTTAAAAAATAAGGAAGAAAGGGTTTCCAAAAAACCCCGGAAGCTCAGGAAAACACTGAAACTATACTGTGTCCAGGATGTGAAGAGGAGCTGGTGGACAATGGTGGCATGAGGACTGGTCAAGCTATGAAGGATGTGTCCAGGATGTGAAGAGGAGCTTGTGGACAATGGTGGCATGAGGACTGGTCAAGCTATGAAGGATGTGTCCAGGATGTGAAGAGGAGCTGGTGGACAATGGTGGCATGAGGACTGGTCAAGCTATGAAGGATGTGTCCAGGATGTGAAGAGGAGCTTGTGGACAATGGTGGCATGAGGACTGGTCAAGCTATGAAGGATGTGTCCAGGATGTGAAGAGGAGCTTGTGGACAATGGTGGCATGAGGACTGGTCAAGCTATGAAGGATGTGTCCAGGATGTGAAGAGGAGCTGGTGGACAATGGTGGCATGAGGACTGGTCAAGCTATGAAGGATGTGTCCAGGATGTGAAGAGGAGCTTGTGGACAATGGTGGCATGAGACTGGTCAAGCTATGAAGGATGTGTCCAGGATGTGAAGAGGAGCTGGTGGACAATGGTGGCATGAGGACTGGTCAAGCTATGAAGGATGTGTCCAGGATGTGAAGAGGAGCTTGTGGACAATGGTGGCATGAGGACTGGTCAAGCTATGAAGGATGTGTCCAGGATGTGAAGAGGAGCTTGTGGACAATGGTGGCATGAGGACTGGTCAAGCTATGAAGGATGTGTCCAGGATGTGAAGAGGAGCTTGTGGACAATGGTGGCATGAGGACTGGTCAAGCTATGAAGGATGTGTCCAGGATGTGAAAGGAGCTGGTGGACAATGGTGGCATGAGGACTGGTCAAGCTATGAAGGATGTGTCCAGGATGTGAAGAGGAGCTTGTGGACAATGGTGGCATGAGGACTGGTCAAGCTATGAAGGATGTGTCCAGGATGTGAAGAGGAGCTGGTGGACAATGGTGGCATGAGGACTGGTCAAGCTATGAAGGATGTGGCCAGTTTAAGTGTGACTATTGTTAGTATTAAATTCATAATAATTGTCTATTATGGCCTAAACAACGGTTATTGATTTCTTTAATTATTATATTGTTTCGCAAGCACCCAAATGTTAAATGCCATGTTTTGTGTGGATTGGTTTTTTTTCTTAGTTAAAGTTAATGAAAAAAATCTAAATCAGATATGTAATTTTGAAATTATTTGGTATTTAAATATGTAGGTTATGTTAATATACAAAAAGGTTTTTATAGCATATATAAAGCATGAACATTCTAGTTCGTCATTTAACCCAATAGGTTCGTCAACTTGCCCCGGCATTGGGGCAAGTTGACTAATTTGCAATGCTGCCATTTACAATTTTTTACAGCTAAACAAATGTATTTGATAGCAAACTATAATGCGTAAAAGTTAGTAAATGAAATGCTTTTAAAGATAAAAAAAACTCACTATGATATATGGATTACAACTATTTATATCAGCCATTCCTGCTTAACGTCAACATGCCCCGGTCTCTCCTATAGTTGGCTTAACGGAGTTAAAAATCAAATTGCCGGAGCTATTATTTATGCTTTTTAGTGAGGAATTTTACATCAAGATATCATATTCTGAAAATTGAAAAATGACACCTGGACACGGGAATCGAACCCGGGACCTTTGGCTTAATACGTCAATGCTCTAACCACTGAGCTATTCAGGAATTCTCTCATACCCAGGGTCATTCTTCACTCATATTTAAAGGCAGAGTCTATGAGTGAAGAATGACCCTGGGCACGGGACGATTCCTGGATAGCTCAGTGGTTAGAGCATTGGCGTACTAAGCCAAAGGTCCCGGGTTCAATTCCCGTGCCCAAGAGTCAATTTTTCAATTTTCAATAAATGGAGTTAGCTTGTCAATATTGTACTCTTTTAATTTATTTAACTTTTTTACTTTCTAAAAAACATAAAACATACTGTTATTGTGAAAAATTTCGACCTCGAGATTATGACTTGTTAGTTTTTATGTGCCCTATAAACCAAAACAATTCTGTCTGTCATCGGGGAGTTCTTTTGATTGAAGCCCTCAGTTAAGTAATATAGTAATGTTGGGTAATTTTAGAAAAAGTTCATAGCAATTTTGTTTAAAATAGATATCTGGGAATTATTTACATGATAGTAAGATAGTAAACATAATTTGAGGTTAGATTACTGATTACTTATTTTTCAAAACTTAGTTTCAGTTAAACTATAATATAATATTTGGGAAAGCAAACACGATTGTCTCATACCATCATTTTCCTGCGGTCCCATGTGCGGACCAGCTGGCACACCACCACGTACCACAGTTTGAGAACTATGCGGCCACCTAAGTAAGTCTTAATAATAATAATAATAATAATAATAATAAATAATAATACATGTAAAAACAGAAACTTAGTGTAGGATCAAACCTACGATTGAAATTATTCTCCGTGGATCCTGACATTCTAAAAATGAGGGCCTCTAAACAGCACTAACCATCACACTAGGTGAACGTGGAAATCGTGTTAGATATCACTACACAGACTCCTTAAAACAACGCCTTTTTTTTTAATAACAATGCAATCTAATTTATATTTATTTTATGAATATGAAATGACCCGCTTCCGTGGCTGAATGGTTTTAAGGCGTCACTCTCCTTTTTTTAATTATTTATCACCGCGTCTTACTACCCATTCGGGTTATACGCTTAAGTACTAATTACACTAATGGATTAGGAATTGGGAAGGTTGGATTAAAGGAAGTGAACCCACATTTGCGTGGAGGGAGAGTGGAAAACCATTTAGGAAAAACCACCCCCAGTTCACCCGACCGAGATTCGAACCTCGATCTCCCCGTCCTCAGCAGTCGGGCTCAACACGACAAGCGCGTTAGCCAACTACACCACCGAAGCGGGGGTGTCACTCTCCTGATGGATTGGTCTACTGAGGTTGATTTTTTCCTTAGTGGTTATCCACCCTCTTTCAACGAAAATGCTTCCTTCTTCATCATTACGCCAATTAAATCTTTATCATCTAAGCGTATTTAATCAGAACGGGTGATAAAGAAATATGTACTCGTATTTATATGTAATTGGTTTCGTAGAACACTATAAATGTGTGTGAAAAGTTCTAGTTTCCCTCGTGTGGGGGTGGGATGGGGGGGGGGGTCCGCGATCTGGATAAGGACGGGAGCCAATACTTAGTGCGATACGGTTGGGGGAAAGGGGGGGGGGGGTTAGGGGGTACATTTGCCATTCCACTTCCTCCCGGCCAAATTAACATCGAGTACAACGCACTACTTTCGCAGAAGATTAGGACTGCCGATGACATGAAGATCGAGGTTTGAATTTCGGGTGTTCTGAGGGTCATTTTTCCAAAATTGTTTTACACTCTTCCTACACGCAAATGCGGGTACACTTCCTCTAAATTCAACCTAGCCTCACTTCTAACACATTAGCATTATTAGTATATATGGGTATAGCCCGCACGGTTAGTAAAACGCGGTGACAAAAAAAAATTGTCAATGTTATTATATTTGAGCATAAAGTTTTGTTAAAATTGCCATGCACGGCTCCCCGGGACAACTGCACAAAAACTTATTGGGCCTACAGTCGGGGAAGGTTGGGCATGATTGATAAAGAGATTAGTATGGAGCAGGATTTCTCAAACTTTGTCCACTAAAGACGTGACACATAGAGTCATAATACAGCGTTTTAAACCCAACCAAGGTGAACTTTTTCAAATGACTAACTAAAACTATGTTAAATATTTTATTAAGTGTTGAAAATATCATGTTAAGCACATATCACTAAGGTGCGGCAGAAGGGAGTGCAAGTGTTTTACAGTTTTTATAGAATTGAATTTTTTTTGACCAAAGGTGAAAAAGTTGTCAACATTCCACGACACCCTTGACATATATTCAAGTATGATGATATTAGCATGTGCAGAAAACTAAACTCTTATGTTGCTACTGGAGAAATGTTTGATTTATTTTGACCAAAAACATGTAATGCTATAAAAACTGTAAAAGTACTCGCGCTCTCTTCTGCCGCACCTTAATATAAAATCACACATGTTAATTTAGCCAACCTTTTATTGCACCGTGTCTTATTTATTACCCGTCCGAGCTATCGACATGTTGTTCCGCTGATAAGGTAAGGAGGAAAAAGATAGAATCTAGAGGAAATATGCATGGAAGGGAAGTGGGAAACCTTCAAGGAAAAAACACTTTCAACCGAGATTCAAAGCCCTACCTCCCGTCATTGTCAAACCCAAGCCTAAGCGAACTTGAAGTTCTGTCCGCGTGCCCAACCAACAAGCTATTATTATTTTCTCAATTTCCAGTTTATTATTTATTTACTTTCTTTCAACCGCTCGGTGATCGTCAAAATAATCTAACTCGAGATTTTGTTCAAGGTACAAGTTTCATGACCCCCTGAAACAAACAAAAAAGGAGGTTTATGCGATGACGTATGTTTCCAGCAGAGTTTTTGGAATTATCCATCTACCCAACCCTACATTTAAGGGAAGTTTACTGAAGGGAATAAAAGATAAAACAAACGTTTATCTAAATTCGCACTTACGTTTTGTTATATATACACTATTTAAAATTACAAACAAAATGGCAATCCTCATTTTTCCACGAGAATGACTTTGATGATATTTAAAAAAGCCGAAAATGTCCAATTTTGTTCACATCTCCGTAACTATCAGAGATACGAGGTAAATTATCATGGTAAAGTTGTAGTATTATTAAAATAGGTTTGAAATATTTTTTTCCTATAAAATCAATAGTTCGTTTCACAAATCTTACGAGTGTTAAGTAAATGTCTCCATTTTAAGATAAAAGAGAAAGTCTGTGCGATGCACCCCGTACCATTTATTTCAACTTTTAGTGAACGCCCCATTGTAATTCGCGCGTCTTATCGAGGCCAAACTGGAACGTGTAAGAGAGAGGGGGAGATATATATTATTCCGACAGCAACTATTCTTACAGAGTCGAACATTTCAAAAAATGATTATCTTATTCTTGCTTTTTTAAGTCCCAGGTCGTTATTCTCCTGCCAGCACTGAATTAGATATTGTTATACCCACCGGATGTTTAGAGAGTAAATTCTAAATTTCTTCTTAAACATATGTCTTGTTTCACTAAAAGATAAATATAAATACTTGCCTATGGAAATAAGAGGTCGTATTCAGAGTTCCGGGAAACTAGGGCGGGTGAGTGTATGGATATGTGTGTGTGTGTGTGTGGATTATAAATAGTTGGAGGAGAGCGAAATGTGTGTATGATAGACGGTAACTCGCACGCGTAACACATATATACACATACACATACACAGTGCGCCCGCCGCAACTCGGAAAATATTTAACTTCGTTCTTGTTAATCGTAAATAATCTTTCCAACCCTGTGTTATATACGTCAGGGACGACCAAATAGTCGCTCTAAACCGGCGACCGATATTAAGAGTTTAGTATCGGCCATCAATGCGGGATGCAAGTACCTGTATGGTTTTTCTTTTAGCACAGTGTCTTACTAACTGTTCAGGTTGTACGCTGTTTTACTAATTACACTAATGTGTTATGGACGAGGAAGCTTTTATTCAAAGGAGATGTACCCGCATTTGCGTGCAGGGAGGAAAACTCAGTTTTCCTAGCAGATTTCCATATTTTCTGCTGTGTGCGCATTGGTTCATCTGTACAATCATTATTTGCTTACATCACCATGGAAACCATGATTCGTGTACCGGTAAATGAAATATTTCTCTTTCGTTGTAATAATAATAATAATAATAACTCAATTCCCACTTGAGTGGTTTGGTGCAACAAATAAACAGATATATGGGAGAAGGTTCGTTTTAAGTTATCATCATGGTGTGAAGGAAAAAATACACGTTATGAGTAAATAACACCGAAAACTTTAAATGTATGGAAAGTTGTGACGAGTAAACTCTACTAGAACTTGAAAGTCGAGTGAGACCTCATTCTAATAAAACTTTTCCCAATAAAAAGTTCTGAATCCATTTCAGCGCGATAATCTGCGGACATCGCTGCAACGACCCATTAATTAATGGTACGAAGTCGTTCACAATAAACAGTTGTAAAATGAATTTATATTTATTGCACTAAGCAGGTAGACAAAAGTATTAGTGAATACATGAATTATTATAGTTACAAAAAACTATAAAATTATTTTAATCTGATAACTAATGTCTTTGAATGCACGTCTTAACACTTTTAATCGTTGTGTGTCAATTTGTGGTCACTGGGTCGCAGCGCCATTCCTGCCCATTCCTCTCCGTCTTACGTTAACATTGTTCTGAGCCCCCCTTCCCCTTGTCAGGAAATAAAGCGAAGCTCAAACTCCCCTACCCCTTAAGGTGCTTACGCAATACTTGAACGCCCCCTAAGGGGAGCGGTAGGTGAGGTCAAAAATAGGTAAGAAAAAAAAAAGTTTTGTGGATTATGGATGACCCCTTATTAGTTTTTTTAAAGGCGCTTAATTTACTAAACAGTAAGTTATTACCACATAGCTTTTAATTAAATAATTAATATAAACGTGAGACAGGCAAAAGTATATATTATATACCTCACAATCCCAAAACTTTTTTTTGTCCCGGGGGTCCAAGTGAGGGCGGATAAATGTCATTGGACTGCAGACCGCGTAGCCTCCCTCACCTGACGCCTATCGTGCGAGCGGGCGGGGGAACCCCCAAAAGTTTTAATTTCGTGGGGAACCTCTCCCCTTTCAAACCCCGCTCTCATCACTCGGTGAGCCGGAGGGGCAGTACATTACATTATCCATGACGCGGGCGTCACGTCCAACACAGCACAGACGTCGCGGCGCTGCAAACAGCCGACGTCGGGACTAATTAAAACGAAACGTTACTCACCCGACCTGCCACCGTCAACGCTACACCGAGACGGCCCCGCGACCATAACTCCTTTCTCTCTCCTTCTAAACCAGCCCCCGTGGGAGGTAGAGGGTGGGGGAAATATGGATGACAAGCTGGGATGGGGGGGGGGGGGTGGTAGTAAGTCAGTCTTTTCTAACAATGATTACACGAATTAAAATACGATTTATTCCAATGGGCGGTCTTCCTTCATCACCTGGTAGGTGGAAGGGGAAGTTGGCCACATCAAGGGTTTACGGGCCACCGACCCCAGATAACCCTTGGACAGATTAGAGTGACACTTTTAAGAAATATAACTTTTAAAAATTCTGTTTAAGTAAGTTCCAGTCCAATTTTTATGAGAATGGCACCCGCCTCGGTGGCGTAGTTGGCCAACGCGCTTGTCGTGTTGAGCTCGACTGCTGAGGACGGGGAGATCGAGGTTCGAATCTCGGTCGGGTGAACTGGGGTGGTTTTTCCTAAATGGTTTTCCACTCCCCTTCCACGCAAATGCGGGTTCACTTCCTCTAATTCAACCTTCCCAATTCCTAATCCATTAGTGTAATTAGTACTCAAAGCGTATAACCCGAACGGGTAGTAACACGCGGTGCTAAATATTATTATTATTATTATTATTATTATATTATTATTATTATTATTATTATAAGAATGGCATTTTAAAAATACAAAATTTTTTTTTCAGTCAACATTGATAAGATTTGACTATTTTAAATCATTGTAATTACGGCATTGTCAGTATGGAGGGGACTACATTCCCATTAATTTAAATTAGTTGAAAAATGAAACCTAGACATGGGAATTGAACCCGGGTCGTTTGGCTTAGAGCACCAATGCTCTACCACTGAGCTATCCAAGAGTCGTCTCTTGCTCAGGGAAATTAATTTAAATGTATATTTTACTGTTGTGATTGTACAGGTATTGATCATATATTACAAAAGTGACAGCTGCAGATCATATGACTTGACGTATGAATACGTGAAAGTAACTATAGTAACTCCTATGAAAATCACACTGTAGCTATGAACGACTTGGCACATTTTCTGCAGGGCTATTGCGTACGTGTATGCTGGTATCTTGACAAGAAAATGTACAAGTATTTTGGGTAACAGCCTTATCGTTGACCACACAGTCTAAGGGCGTCAGGCACGCTATTGCCATTGGAATATCAGTCAGGTGCACTTCCTCTGAATAAAAGGCGGGGAGGAGGAGGGGAAGGAGAAAACCAAACTTGTGGCCCGCGTACCTAATGATGACTCAACGTACAAAGCGGTTCGATTCATCTTCTTATAAAACTTGAATAAAATCACAATTTGTGATCTGGAAACTGAACCTTATTTGGTGAAATTCAGCAATTTAGGATGGTGTACCAAACTTTTACGGGTCAACAGGGATCTGTTACCATAAATTGCTAAATTTTCGCAACAAATGTGTACAATGGTTGGAAGCATACAAGGGTGTGAAAATTTGTTTTCTCTTATGAGATGGAATCCAAACCCAAAATATAACTGCTTAGAGAGAAAAAATATTGTCATCAATGAAGTGAAAGTTAGTTCAGCACAAAATTTAAGGCTTAAACCCACACAATGCTGTAAATAAAAGAATTGATATTTCTAGGTAAAAATGGAGGGTAAGTATTGAAATTGTATGTAACCTTAATATTTAATCGATATCTTTAAATTATTATTTTTTACTTAATAACTTACGATGGCAATATAATATTTTATATTTTCAAAGTGGTCTTAATGACCAAACGAGTTTGACACACCTGCTCTAAAACTACACTCTCCATCCTTATCCTGTAGGTTAAGCCGTTTAATAACACATAATAATAATTTTAAAAAAAATAGTAGCTATCGCACAGTTATTAATGCTGCGCAAAGTTTGTAAAACATAAAAGAACAGGTTTTAAGTTAGCAAATATAAAATAAACATATAAATCAAAAGATGATTATTCACACTTGAAAACGAAAAAATGTTTCATTCGCTGTCTTTTATACGTGTTTTAATGACAGAAATCAGTCGTCCATCTCAAGACGCGTCAATGACTGTTACGTGTTTTTAAATTACAACAATAATTAATGTAGTAAAAGGAAAGCTGCTCTCTTGTACTAATTCTTTCACAAGCAGAAAGTAAAATATATATAAAAGAGATCGCCATAAAACAAACATTTACACAGTGAGAAAGTGACAGTGAAAACTTGAAGCACTTCTTTCCAACCATATAAAACAGTTTACTACACGGCGGAGGGGGGGGGGGGGGGGGGGGGAGTTTATTCAGCTCAAATATAATTTTCATATTCACCAAACAACCAACTAATGACAAAACGAAATGACTGATGATTGCATTTTTGTTTTCACGGTATGACATAACGAAATACAGGTTTCGCCTTAGGGGGACAGGGAGACAAGAGGAATATTAAAAAAAAAAAAGCTACAGCATTTTTCGAATAAAATATTATAACAGCCCCTGAACATACATAAAAAAAAACATCTGACATTTTTAGAATGAGATAATGAGGTACTCGCTTTAAATTAAACACATAAAGAACGAAACAAACGTTAGTCGTAATCGCATATTAAATATTTTTCTCCCTCTAACTCGCGATCCCAACACTCACATTTTCAGAGAAATAAATTCTTCTCACGACCTTAAAAAAAGTTACCGCTTGCAATTATCATGCTTTATATAGACCTACAATATCTCACTAATAATAATAGACAATTTTCCCAGTCGATTCCCGGATACACGAATCCAATAACAGATTCGGAAACCTGTGCTCGCATCATGTGTTTAATACATGCAGGCCAAAAGAATGTTAAAACAACGAAAAAGAATAGAAAAAAATTAACAACGTATGTGAATGTGAGATTGAAAAAAGAAACGGGGAGCTTCGAAATGATATAAAACTTCATTCCAACTTACGTACTATAATTTACCAAACAAATTTACATATTCGAATCTTGGAGATATCATTTTACAAATTATATAACTTCATTGCTTGAAGCACACATTTCTTTTTATTAAGGTGGGCGAGGGAAGTGGAAGGAGGAATGAAGAAGAGAGAGAGAGAGAGAGAAATAAGATAACCACCTAAGACGAATTTTTATTTTTACAACGTCAATCAAAGAAAAAGAGATGATGTTTCGCTCTCCCATAAAACGTATCAAGTAAAATAAACAATCATGGAACAATAGTTTCAAAACACAAAGTTGACTTCTAAGTGTATTAAAGTTGAATAAAAATGTTCTTAAAGACCACCAGATTTGGAGTAGTGGTCCGCTCTCCTGGCTCTTTAACATTATTATTATTATTATTATTATTATTATTATTATTATTATTATTATTATTATTAGCACCGCGTCTTACTACCCGTTCGGGTTATACGCACCTACGCTAATGTGTAATGGTAGGGTGATTGTGAGATGAAATGAAGGACCTACAGTTTAACGTGGAATCCGAACCACGGTGGGGCCTGGCATTCCCCACATTCACAAGATGTCTTGTCAGAGGTGAAGGAAGGGTTTGGAAATCAGATAAATCTGTGCCGGGACCGAGGAAGGCTCTTTAACAACTAAGTTTTTTAAAACACCGCATCTTACTAACCGTTCGGGTTTACGCATATGTAATAATTACGCTACTGTGTTAATAATGAGGATGGATTAATTCAAGAGGAATTGAATCTGCATTTAAGTGAAGGGCAAATGGAAAACCATTTAGGAAAAAATCACCCTCAATGCACCCGACCGGGATTCAAACCCCGACATTCTCCTTATCAGCATTCTATTGCGATATTGACACCTCTTCGACCACTGAAGCGGGCACCTTATATGCATTCCCAACCGGGTCAGAGAATGCTCAAGCGTTTTTGAAATTCACTCATTCTGTCTCCTCCGACTAGTTAGTGTAAGCAAAAGAAATTTAAAAAAAAAACTTTTTTTCTTTAAAAAAACAGTATTGATTCCTAACGTATATTTTCACACAAACAAAAATGATATCTAATTTATGAAATTAGATTGGTACCAAGTGTAAGACATTATTAAAAACATCACTTTGGATGGAAAATAAATCTTATGTGCAGACAGACCTACATGCACATAATTATCTCGACTCTGAAACAAGATGAAGGACAGTAGTTCGAGTCTTGAACAACACAAGCGCTGGTTAACTAAATTATTATTTTCCCCCTGCTTCTTACAACCCGTTCGTATATAAGCCTATATAAATTACGTTTTGTGATAAAGAAGGTATAGTAAAGTAAATTCATCCGTATTTGCGTGGTCACAATTTAGCATAAAAAAAAGGCAGAGATTCTACCGCGACAAACTAGACCTTATTTCTTGTCAAAATATACCCAATGATGCTAATTGATGTTGGGCGAACTTTTATCAAATTTGATTACACCTAATAACACAAATAATGTTTGTACCCAATAACGAGTAGGATACGTTATATCGGGTCATTTAATTACACTTATATTTTGTAGGAATGGCTCTGGAAGGCCTTTTTTGTTCTATCAAAGTCCAACAGCTTTTGAATAATCACGGGGAATTGCGTAATTTGAGTAGAACATTTGTTCATCTTTAACAAGTTTACACCCGCTCCGGTGGCCGTGTGGTCTAACACGAGAGATCGGGGTTCAATTCCAATCGGGTGCGTTGAGGGTGGTTTTACTAAATGTTTTACACTCTCCTACCACGCAAATACGGGTGTTTTTCCTCTCAACTAAGCCTTCCTAATCCCTAACCCATTAGTATAATTATTACATAGGCGTATAACCCGAACGGCTAGCAAGACGCGGTGCAAATTAAGTTTACCATCAAATGCTTAGTATGCCCATGATCGTTATTCAATAACTGTTGATATTACCATGTGTAGACAATTAAACTCTGTGGTCTAGTGGTCCCTGCCTACAAATCAAGAGGTTCCGGGTTCGATCCCCGGTGCTTACAGATTTTTCAGTGATGCATTGAGTCTGGAACGGGGTTAACTCAGCCTCGTGAGGACAAAATGAGGAGCTACTTGTATAAATAAGTATCGGTTCCGGTCTAAAAAAATAAAGTGAGATTAGCAGCGGTAGTAATTGTTGTGGTGACCACATGACACCCTCTATCCTAAGAAGTTGGCATTACTTTAGCTAACATACGGCGGCGGCCGTTTGGTAGGTATGGCTTGATTACGGGATGACTCCATGGAATAAAAAATTAAACTAAACGTATCTAATGGAGCAATATTTTGTTTGTTTTGTCCAAAAAACATATTGTTTTTGCTATAAAAACTGCAAACATTATTGGCTTTAATTCGCGTTTCCTTCCATCGCCACCTTCAGACTGCTACACGTGCTGCAGACGTTTATAAATCCCGCAATATATATTAAGTTTTTGATATTTTTAAATATTGTTTTCAACAAAATTTAGGCAAAAATTATTAACAGGTCTGACCCGTTAAAATGTTTGTATTTTGAGTTTAAAGTTGCTGGCTTTTAATTTAACGACTCTTTAACGAAAATGTTTACTTATGGGATTAAAGCAAAAGGTTTATAAACCTAGAGTTAGCCTTCCTAAGTCGTGTTTTGATAGGGTCACAAGTCACAACAGAATATTTTCAGATAATATGGGATTGTTTTACAAGGTTTTATGTATATTATTACACATATTTAAAAATCTTAAAAACTTAAAATTCAAACTTTTAAATTAGTCAGAACTTTATGTTACATTTTGGTGGAAACAATCTTAAAAAATATCCAACCATTTCATGGATAATCCAGGATTTCTAAACGCAGGCAACGCTTCTTAGTGTTCCCCCAAATAGTGCGGGCGTTTAGTCAAGTGTTGCACAGCACCCTCCGAGAGAACGCGCGAAAAGGGAGGGTCACCCACCAACCCACCCCGTCATTACCCTAAAGATGGCGGACGAGCCAAGTGGAGAATGGGGAGGGGGAGAGGATAAGGGCTGTGAGGGGGTAGGTATTCGCGAGTAGAAACCCTAGTAAGAAAACGCTAGTGTGCGCGCACCGCCTCATCACCGCAAGGAAGGATGGACGCACTACTTTATATTTTCTACTCAAGAGATAACGACCCCCCAGGAAAATCGTGACCCTTTCACATGCATCCCCTAACCCTCCGACCACCCACTTTTAACGCCTGTTCGGCCGGGGGGAGGGGGTACGGTCGATGAACAATGTTTACTGCGTTCTATATAAGCTTTAGCGTTACCCTTCCTTGCACGCGATGGAAGATGTTGGTTGAGGAGGGGGGGAAATGAGGAAGAGGGTGAGAAGGTAGGGAGGGAAGAAAGCTTATAAATTTTGGAGTGTCTTCTATATAAATAACTAACACCTGCGCTGTAAGAAGAGGACACATGCGCACCAAAGTTAGTTTCGTTTCGGTAACTTACAGGGAAAAAAATTTATATAAAAAAGAACACCGATATACAAACACGTTAGGTATCCAAACGCGAGTTCAATTTTAATGGTATATCTTTATCAAATAATGAAGTATTTAAATATATATATACCGCGAAAATAACACTCAGGGCGGAAGAATTCACAAATAGATAGAGAAAAATAGTGCTAGAAAATGTCTAATGTAATTTATCGCATTACCATCGAGGTTAATTACGTAATAGAAATTCAGTGAACAAACGTTAGATAGTGACGCCGTTAAATGCGCATTTGCAAGGGTTTGGACTAAAGGAGGGGTGGGCGGGGGATCCGTCCAACTTTTTTTCTTTAAACATCGCCTCCCAAAGTTGTCTAAATCTCGGCCACAGGGGCGTCTTAAGGGCGAGTCGCAGGGGAACGCGAACTAGAGTCCGTATTTGTGAAGTTTCTAGGAATGTGCGAAGCTTCGAAATGAAGTCAAAGGTATGATCTACTTCGCTTCGCGTTTGACACGCACGCACAATAGCCTTCGCATCTTGTGAACATTTTGAAGGAATAAGAAAACTGTGATAGGTTATGAAGATATTTGGAATATCTCACTAAATATGACATATTTCGACATCGACAAGATTCGAATTTCACTAACGATTCGAGAGGATAAAAAATAAAATTAGGGGTTTTAACAAAGCAAATATTTGTTTAATGTAATTTATTTACCACACAGCATCGGTTACATAGCTACCCTTGAGCCAGTCCTGATATCTAGGCAGGGGAAATGAACCTTTGATTTGCTATATCATTTTCTCACTTTTCTATTGCAATTCCATTCGCTCATTTTAAACTATGATTTAGGTTAAGTTAAGATATAAATACAAATTTAAGACACTAGAATAGTTGCTGTCGAGCTGTCCGACAGTAAGAGAACAAGACAGAAGGACAATACAATAGGTTGTTACCCGCTCTATTAAATGACATCATTCGATTCACAAACATCCATTCTACACTCCTATGCCAATCACCTTTCGTTTCCCGAGCTAAAGGTCCTAATAATCAACCGAAATATGTGGATTTTTGGACCTTTCGGAGTGGAAATTTTCAACTTTTAAACTACGTCGACTATGTAGAAGGTCATAGAAAATAGTTTTGTGTTTATGCCAGTAAAGACCAGACTCGTGTACTGAATGAAAGTTTTGCCAATAGCTAACCTGAGTGCAACATCTGATAGGTAATAAATATCTCAGCTACCCATGCAAACCCCTTGAATAATAATATTTAGCACCGCGTCTTACTACCCATTCGGTTTATACGCTTTAAGTACTAATTACGCTAATGGATTAGGAATTGGGAAGGTTTAATTAGAGGAAGTGAACCCGCATTTGCGTGGATGTAGAGAGGAAAACCATTTAGGAAAAACCACCCAGTTCTCCCAACCGAGATTCGAACCTCGATCTCCCCGTCCTCAGCAGTCGAGCTAAACACGACAAGCGCGTTAGCCAACTACGCCACCGAGGCGGGTAAACCCCTTGAAGCATGGGTGGGGAACCTTTTGGCATTAGAAGGGCCAATGTCACTTGACAGATTCCCCATCAACCCGCACACTTTATGTAAGTTGCACTAAGTTTTGTCAAAATATGATGATAGTGCACCAACCATATCTAGGGCGATAAGAGCTGTTATTGTTTAAATGCTTTAAAAACAAGGGTATTTTTTAGTTTAGTTAGTTAAAATAAACGTTTAAGAAAGTATGGTAACTAAAAATTATTGTAAACTGGCAATCTTGCACGGCGTTGTCGATGACACACTATGGTATAGGAATTATATAAGTTCGCCCCCCCCCCCCCCCCTATGGTGCCCGATTTCAAATGGAAACGTTATCTCTGAAACGTAATTCTAAACAAGATTTCAAAATATTTTCTTAAAACTATGTTAAAAATTTCAGATCTCTGCGTGCCGTAGATTTGGCTGGGCATCGCGCACACACAGACAAACACTCCCTTTTATTATTATTATTATTATTATTATTATTATTATTATTATTATTATTAGCACAACGTCTTACTACCCGTTCGGGTTATACGCACTTACGCTAACGTGTAATGGTAGGGTGATTGTGAGATGAAATGGAGGACCTACAGTTTAACGTGGAATCCGAACCACGGTGGAAGCCTGGCATTCCCCACATTTCATTTTATTACTATAGATTATTTATAAGCGAAGAAAAAAAAACATAATTGACAAAATATGCAAAAAGACCGCAAAACGAACCCCTCAAAAGGCCGCAAGATCCCCATCCCTGGTTTGATATATGTTCCCAAAAAAACCCATCAAACATTTAGAGCAAGAAAATGGTCCCAAATGAATCTAGAAACCACTATGGGAATAATTTAAAACGCTCGAAATAATTTAAGAACGCCAAAAAACATAAATAATTTTGTCCAGACGAGATTTTTACCATATAAGATTATAATATCGGTCTAAAATAGGAGTACCACCCTGAATCGATGATATCGATTTGGTAAAATAAACATACGATGACCTTTTATTTAAATTAAACTTATTCATTATACAACACGCTTTTCAATCAAACACAAAACATCCATAATTATAATATTGTTTTCATCGGAAAGAGAATAAAGCCTCTAGTTTAAAAGAACCTTGCTTTCATTTCATTTCTTATTGATCTAGCCACGGTAGCACTGCAAACGTGACAAATAATAAAGTGTATTAAGGAATCCATTACCGACATGCTATTTATACATTACTCAAAACAAAATTAATGTCCCGTTATACGTATGGATTTTGCTGTGTTATGTGAACCTAATTTTAAACACAGCTAAAGGGAAAATGGGACTAAAATAAATAACTCATTTATTTAAAAAGATGTCATATTTGAAATTGATGATATTGTGATATTTGTTCATGGTTTGTGGGTTTATAACAGAGTTCTTATTTTAGTACCATATGGGTTAACTTGGTACCCCCTGATCAGCAACTAGCAGATAAGATTTAAAATCATATAACTAAGATAAATTAGTTTGGAACTAAACCTCTATTCAGTGTCTTTATTTCCAGGACTCTTTTCTCCGTCTCCATATACCTTGGGGAGACGAAAATTGGTATGGACGTTATGAGACCAATCAGAAACTTGAAAAATCCATGATGGAGCATACAAATGGTGGACGTAGCGTACAAATTAATTCCTAGAGAACTAAAGTTTGTAATTGACGCTATGGAGGGAGTATGCAGTATTTATCAGAAAGGTCCAAAACTTTTAAAAAAAATCCAAGATGGCGGATCTAAGGTACAAATTGAGTCAAATTTGGATGAAACAAGTGACTCAAGATTTCCTAAAATTAGTAGAAAAAAAAAAGGTTCTATGTGTGGTGAATAAAAACAACCCTTCCCGCGAATTCCGACACTGGGGCCTATCTTCTTGTTATAGAGGGTGTTCCACTCGTTCTCAGCCCCTGAACGCTTCTCATACACCAATTACCTTACGTCAATTAGTTTGAAAGTTATAAGGAAAACTCGGGGAACGAGAGCGAGCAAACATACTGTATTATAATTATTAATTTGACACGTTATCAAATTAAAAGTTATCAAACAGTTGCAATAGTTGCTCTCTTTTTGCCGGTGATTATTAAATTTAGTAACTTTTTGTTTTCACTGCGTCTAGGTACACTCCGTTCACCCTGAAAGGTATCAATCTTATCTTCTCATATTACACTATGGCCCTATATTATAACCTGCACCATAGTGGGACCAAGCAAGGTAAGCTCTTTCCACCTTTCAAGCAAGGGCGGATCCAGGGTCTGCTGTCGAGGGGGGGAGGCGATTGGTTTTTATAAAGCTCCTTCGAGTATAAATTTAATCATTTTAATTAGTCAACATTTTTTATAATAATTTTAATAATAGTAATATTACTAGTTTATAAAAAAAATTAGTTAAAAATGTTATTAATAGAAATAAAACTTGTAAGAAAAAACATAATTTTGATTAGGTAACAAATTTGTAATTTTATTTAAAAACAAACAAACTAAAAGTCACTATCACAATAAAAGTAATAAATTTGTACGTGGACCTGAAATATATTAGTGGGTATTAATATAATATTAATTTTAAAAACAGTTCATTAGTTATCATAAACTTAATGGAGAATTTTAGTTCTAAGCCACTTGTTTTCTACACGTTAGAGCTAAGGTGAAAGTGTTATTGGTTAGCTCATGTCGGATATAGGGAGAGGGAGGTGTTTGTCATTCTTTACAACATTAAGGGATTAGTCTCAATATTTTTTAATTTTTTTTTTGGGGGGGGGGATATCGCCCCCATGCCCCCCTCCCCTTTAGAACCGACAATGCTTTTAAGGTAAACAAACGTACCCGTTTGGGCTGTGCGTTTTAGTACAGTAGCCCCATTGGTTCTTTGGTGCTGAATGACAGGTCACAGCTAAAAGCTTTGAAAAGTTACCAGACCAAATTATGTATCCCTACGCCGAACCATATGATCTGCAAGAACATTTGTTTAGCAGCTGTCACTTCTGACGGTCAAAATGTAGGTATATTCCTAAATGTTACCTGTCAGAAGTCAGCTGTGAGCTGTCAGTCAGCACCAAAGAAGCCATGGGGCTACTGTAGTTGGGTAAAGGTGAATGCTTTAAAAAACAGGTATCTGGTAGCACATTACAAAAGGTCACGCCACGCAACTAAACGACATTATTACAATTCATTTTAACCATCGAGAAAACCTCCCAGAAAAAGTGAATTTTTCACCCTGATGTTGGGTAAGCAAATAAATCGTTCTTTTCCCTTTTCGCACGCGCAAGTCGCGATTGTTACAATGAGACGTTCTAAATTCAAATCTTATTTACTGCGGAAACAGGTGTTACTCGTCTCTAGCTCGCCACTAATGTCTGCTACATATTTTGACAGAAATAAACTAAGTTTCTGAATCATCTACGTGTTCAGTAAACAAACGTTGCCCTTTTTTTATTATCAAATATGTTAAATAGTAGGAAGGGGGTTTATTACTCAAAGAGCGTCTGAGCAGTTCACACTGTTGCCAACAATTTGTTACGACTCCCATTATTAACAAGTTAACATTCAGTGTGTCACACACACAGAACAGAGCAGGAGAAGATATATTACAGTCCAATTTTCATAGGAAGGGCCTTAAAGAATAAACACAAATTTCTATTTGTGGTCAAAATTGATGACATTTTACTTTTTTTTAATTTAGTACCGCATTTTACTACTCGTTCGGGTTATACGTATATGTACTAATTACGTTAATGAGTTAGGGATGAGGAAAGTTGATTAGAGGAAGTGTACCCGAATTTGCGTTGAGAGAGATTGGAAAACCATTTTGGAAAACTACCTTCAGCACACCTGACCAAGATTTGAACACCGCTCTCCTTGGCATCGGTAATCTCCCCAACACACCCAGGAGGGATTTGAACCCCGATCTCCCCGCCAGCGGTTAGACAATGCGACCACTTGAGGTAATATGAGCCAATAAAATAATATTAGATAATTTTTAGGAAAATTGGAAAAAAATTATAATCTACACTAAATTATTGTTATTAAAAAAACTCACGAATACGCAACGCTAATACATACTTTACATTAATATGGTTTTAACAGCAACACGAAAATTAAGTAAAACATGTAATGGAATGCCTTTGTAAATAATAATAATAGGTATTATATTATAATATTGTTCTATTCATAAAAATGAATGCAATAATTATTAAAATAAAATAAAAATGCAACACTTGTGCAAATAAAGAAATTACTATATTTGTATTTTTTTAAGTGCATCGACTTTGACCGGATATTCTCTTTTATAAACAACATATTGTCTTATATAAAAGTTAAAAAAAAAGCGCGTGGCATTGAAAATGGTTAGTGTTGAAAAACAGCCCGAATCCGTACACCAAAGCAATATAACATACCTACGTTCCCCTTTCATAAGTTTATTTTGATAAAACTATGGAATTAAAATTCACCATTGCGTCATTTAAAAGGAAGGGTTAAAATCCAAGTATTAGTAGAGTCCAATTTATATTCCGGCTATCGTAGTAAGCCCGTTTTGGAAGACCCTATTTCGTATCAAAATTCTGCAGAATATAAAGTATTTTGGCCTTTCAAGAAGGACTTCCTACTAAAATCAGAGTATAAATAGAATTTTTTTTGTACAGTTAATGAAAGTTATTAAAATAAAACCACCTTCACACGTCAAGTGATGCGATGCTAAGCTGTCACTTTTTATAGATATTATCAATACCCATAAAATAACTATAATAAAATGTTATCAGTGTTGACCGAAAAAAAAGTAATTTCTAAAGGGACCTTTCACCAGAATCCTTCAATTTAAATAAAATATTTAGATGCGGCTATAACCCTAATCATCAAATATAATATTTTGGCTACTTAATCCATAATGATATGCGCATTTGTACGATTGTAAATGTACTATTGACGGCATGAAGCCCCCCCCCCCCCTCCGAATCGAAGGTGGCTGCTTTATCTCTTAATTGATCACTCATATGTAGCTGACGATATTCTCGCGTCCATCACAGACTCTGCCTTAAAGAATGAGTGAAGGATGACCCTGGGCACAGGTCGACTCCTGGATAGCTCAGTGGTTAGAGCATTGTTGTACTAAATCAAGGGTCACAGGTGTCATTTTTCAATTTAAAGAATATAGTACCTATTAACTTAGAGTAAGACAACAATGGTATGAGCAATTATATGACCGTTAAAAAAAATACTAAAACAATTTTCAGTCAAATGTTATCAATATTGACAAAAAAAAATCGTATAAAACGCTCTTTCAATCTTAATCTAACCATACCGAGAAAAACTAGGTAAAATTGATTTTTCTAAATATTTACTTTCTAAACTGTTTGTACTACCTTCAAAATAAAATAGTAAGATTTGGGTATAAAGAGACTTTCAGAAAAAAAAAAAAAATTCTGGTCAGCAATGATATTACTATATTATTATTGTTATTTTATAGGTATGGATAATATTTATCAAAAGTTACACTTGCAGATCACATGACATGACGCATGGATATAGTAAAATGGTTTTAGTAACTTTCAAAACTGTAAAAAAAAAAATCCTTTCTATCGTAAATGGAGAAAATTGTGATTTCCTTCCCATCTTCCAACCAAATTAAAGTAAAATGAAATATCTTTGGTTTGAGGGGGGGTGGGGGGTGGGGAGGTTGATGAAAGGGATTTTAATCCAATGTATTACCAGTTTGTTCCAAAATATACAATGAAATTTTAATCTATATATACATAAACTATTTTATTGAAATAATCATGTCCATGTTGATAGTCTTAATTATGATTACCATATCCGAATTCTACAAAAGAAGTTTCTAAAAACGATGAGGGGAGATGGAACGTCGGGTATTAATAATTCTTTTCTTTATATTCTTACTAAACTGAGTGTAAATATCACAAAAAGTACATAACTTAAGTCTATTATTTATACATGGTGGCCACAGTCTGGTAAAATATGGATAACCTGGAAAGTCAGGAAATTTAAAACTTTCTGTAAAATGACAGGGAATTATTTATTCAATCAGAGAAATGTATTAATAGCATCCTAAATAAAACAATGTTTTTAGTGGGCAAAGTTTAGCATATAAAATGTTGTATATTGGTTATTTAAATCAACTACAGTCAAACTTGGTTATAACGGCCTTGGCTATTGCGTTAATTCGGACGTAGCGTAATTTTTTCAGCAGTCCGGTCAAACTGTAAACTATTAACGTTATAAAAATCTATGTTTTAGCGTCACTGCCACTCGGTTTTAGGGTCAAAACCTTCTTGTGTATTTTACTTTAAATTGTATTTAAATGTACGTATATGTAAAAAAAAAACCTGATAAAAATGGCCAATTCCTTAAGAGGTATATTTTATAGCAAGCTGGGAGTGTGCTGGTCTAATAATAGACTTAATGGCAAAACAAACTCAAGGAGAGGGTTGCGGGAATCGTGGGCGCTTCAAGGTCAAAATGAAGAGAGGACTAACCCTCCTTCAGTGTCACTGAGCGGGATGGAACTGTCTCGTGTGCGCGTCTAAGCTCAAAGCCAAGGTGTTTTTTACGTGTTTTATAAGTTCATCGTTAGTTTTGGTAGTCGTTGTACGTAGGCCTACATTGTTTATAATCATGGCAAGTTGTAGTGCAAAAAGAAAAGTTCTGTTTATTCAAGAGAATGTACGTGTCATTAGAGCATCTGAAAGTGGACGGAAAAGGGCTGAAGTATGCCGTGAGTTTGGATTAGTGAAGTCTACTGTAAATGTCCTTCCTTAAAAGCTATTAAAAGTGTTCTGTCGGTACCTCTTTTATAATGTCACTCGGACGTAACGTCAAAATTTATTTGGCACTGACGCTATAACCAAGTCCGACTGTATAACATTGAATAATAATAATAGTTTTAATATATATAACATTAATCAATCAAAATAAAATTTTGACTTGTTCTGGACCTAAGCCAACCAATGTTTGTTTTCCATACAATAACTATGCAACGTTTCAAAGAGAGTACATTTGGCTTCGATAAGTGAAAAGAGTACGCTGTTATACCACCTCAAAAAAAACATGTACCTCTTGACCGCTTCGGCGGACTCATGGTCTAAGGTGTCACTCTCACAATATACTGGACTACCAATGACGGGAAGATAGGGGTTCGGGTACCGGCCAGGTTTACCTAATTGGTTTTCCACTCTTGGGTACACTTCCTATAAATTCAACCCACCTCATCCCTAGAAAATTAACGTAATTAATACATGCGTATAGCTCACACCAGTAGTAAGACACGCCGAAAAAAACCCATTCATCTATCATTAAAACACGGTTAAAAACCTTGATCGCGTGAATTCCCGTCGTATTTTTCGTAGTAATTATTTTCCAACTGGAACAAAGAGCTACCGGAACGGCGCGACGCGGTGGGAATGGGAAATGAAGATCAGAGTGAAAGGCCCGTATGCAAGAACGAGTAGGAGTAAAGGCGGAGAAGGAGTAAAGGCGGAGGACGGTTGATTTGCTTGCTAGGACGAGCGCGCGTGCGCGCTCCTGAGTAATTCTCAAGCGCGCGGGCGCGTGCTTGAGTAATTCCAAAGGTTGGTCCCGACCAGCCTTCTGCTTTACTCCTACCCCTTATACATAGGTTTACTCCTATCCCTTATACACAGGGCTAGCCCAGCGCGGCGCGCATGAGCAATAGAGATGTCAAACATCTGTTATTTTGTTTTGTGTTGTCAAGAAAATATGGCGCTACATGACTACCGGATTGTCACGTATTTAGACGTTATCGACGACTATTTTGAAGAAGAGGCTAATAAAGTTGTTGTGATTTAACGGAGGCATGTTAGGGATTTCCAGGATACCTGTTAGACTTATTCTGACGAACAATTTCGTAAAAATATTTTCTATTTTAGAAGGAAGTTGCATGACAAGATATCTTCCCTACGTTGGAAATTGACAATCCCGAAACACAACGATGACTTCCACTGCTTCATTTACAACAAATGTTGACACCCTTCAGTTTTATGCCACTGAATGCTTACAAGTAAGTTAATACCAAATTATAAATATACTTTTTTTTAAGGTTATATTATTTATTATTACTAAACTTACAAAAAACATTGTTATTAACTTTTTTTTAAAGAATGAACAACTAATTTAAATTTTTGGATTGAATACATTAATACATTTTCATGTTTGTTTTTGTAATGTGTTAGTTAAGATT
>JBCFYV010001001.1:628306-648253 GCA_039000515.1 Timema cristinae | reverse complement strand
GATTACAACCGGTTTACTTTTTCACTAAAGCCCCGGCCTCTTTCCCATTTAACTACTCCAAAACATGTACAATATAGTGCACAAACAATTTCACGATCTGCAGAAAAATTTTCCCAAACCCCAATTTTCCCACATCAAAAAGTAAACAGGGGTTTAATACATTACAAATGTTGCGAAAAACGGGGGAGGTTTTGGCTATGCTTTACCTGGCCTCCACCGTTTTTATTGGATAGATTTTAAAAAAACGGCTTTCCCAAGACAAGGAAAGGTTAAACCTATCGGGTAATGTCAAATAATGCAGCAAGAGACTTTTTACCCGTTTAGGAGTATATGGATCTGGAAATGAGTATTCCTGGCGCCGAGCATTTTTTGTTCCTGTATGGACAATCTTTTGCATGTCAGTAAACCAAAAAGATGGCTTTCAAAATAAAATGGCCCTAAATAAAAACGTTTTTAAAGAAGATAAAAATCTTTTACATATATTCCCCCCCAGTAAGAGTGTTATTCGGAAAAATTGAAAAGAAAAAAAATAATGGCAAAACCCAACAAAAGGGTTAAAAACCCCCTTAAAATTAAGCAATTCCATTCAGGGTTTGAAAAAATACGTGCCCTGAATCCTTGAAATGGAAAAGATGAAGGGATGCAAAAAATTTTGTAAAGCGATAAAAAGCTTTGACAAGAGAAAAAACCAGAAAGTAATTTCGGACCCATGAAAATACTTAAAAATTCCTATATACAATTGAAAAAAAAGTGTTTAAAATGTTTTTAAATTCTACTCAAGTATTATATAAATATTATTTTTTTTTTACTATTAGCACCGCGTCTTACTACCCGTTCGGGTTATACGCACTTACCTAATGGTAATGGGGGGTAAAAATGTGAGATGAAATGGAGGACCTACGGGTTTAACGTGGAATCCGAACTGGTGGAGGCCGGCTTTCCCCCACATTCACAAAAGTCTTGTCGGGTGAAGGAAGGGTTGGTAATCAGTAAATCTGTGCCGGGACGAGAATTGAACCCCGGCCCCCAGCAAAAGTCTGCACCTTACTCCTAGACCACCGGGTCCCCAAAAGTTTTTTGTTTGTGTGTTCTTTTTTAAATGTCATCAATGAAAAATCATGTAATGGTAAAAACCCCATTTTTGAAAGTTTTACATTAAAAAAGGCAAAAGATACTGTTGCGTAAAACTTGCCATAGAAAATTATTTTTTACTTAAATTATTTCAAGTAAAAAAAAAAAATAACCTACGATTAACCAGTAAAAAGTTACACCTGAGTTTTTGCCCATGTAAAACAGAAGGGGCCCATTTTGATGACTCATTTTTATACCTTCCAATATTTTTATTAAGATGCTATTTTGATATATAAGGGGTTGGTTTTCCAAAAAAATACAAGGGCGTTTTTGGGCCCATCAAGGGAAAATAAAACATGCAAACAAACTGTAACAAACCCCAGGCTTGAATTTAAGGGAGGGCGAAAACAGTTAACACCCCCAAACTTTTGTAAAAACAAAAAATTTCTCTTTTTCTCCTTGTGTAAGTCATAAAAAAGATCTTTTTAAAAAAAAAAATTTCTTTATCCATTTTTTTTTATTTATGACAAAAAATTCTTACTTATAATGTTGATATTTTAGTTAAAAAAAATATTTAATTTTTCGTGTGACAAAATTTTTCCTTATTTGAATAATATCTTTGAAAAATTGGGCCCTTTAAAATTAATTTTGGAAAAAAAAAAAAGTGAAAAAGGGGGTAAAAAAAATTTTTGTTGTTTAAAGGTATTGCCCCAGCAAGATAGTCCGCCTGGGGCCCCTAACTTGAATAAATTGAAGACCCAAAACAAGCAAAAAAAAAATTTTTTGAGATTATTTTTTTTCCCAATGCGTTCCTTAGTTTAACTTTTATTTTTTTTTTTGTAAATAAATCCGGTTTTAAAAAAGTAATTAGTTTATTGCAGCTTCACCTTACAACAAAAAAAAACTTTAAAACTTTCTTACCCAATGTACTCGAAAAGTCCCGGGAAAAAACCGGGTACACAATACTTCTCTCAGCGACGCTAGTGAATATAAAAATTTCCTTTTTCTTCGCTTCGTCCCAGTTTGGGGCGGACCATTAAAACTATTTGACCATGAAGAGTAGGAGAAGAAGGCGGGTGTGGATAATGGGGGAGAACCTTTAAGAAGGGTGGCGGATTAAGCCTCCCTCCCCTTTTTTAGGAATGTGTTTTATTTGCAAAATACAATCATAATTTAATTTGGGTTTTTTACGCGTTTGGGGTTTCCTCTTAAGTAGTAATTACGCTAAGGGTTAGAATTTTATTTTTTGAAAAAAGAATAAAGGGAATCCAATTTGCGTGGAGGAAGTGTGGAACCCCACCGAATTCGAACCTCAATCTCCCCGCCTCGGTAGTGGAGTTCAACCAAAACAAGCACGTTAGCCAAACTACCCCACCGAGGCGGGTCAAATAAAATGAAAAAAAAAATACAACAGAAAAATGTTTTGTTAAAAAACATTACTTGGAAAACAATTTAAATTAAAAAGGGACAGTTTTCAAAAGCCAAATGAAGGGGATTATTTTTTTAATCGTAAATTTTCCCCCAAGCCCCGTATCCCTTCCAGCCTTTGTTCGTAAAAGGGACCATCAGGGTTGACCAGAATCTCAACCCGCTGCCTTGGAAATTTTAACGCGTTTATTAAAAAAATATATAATGGGTTCTCTTATTTTTTTCGTGATTAAAATTTTTTCCCAATATTATCATGGTTGGGGGGGTTGCCCCTGGTACCCCTATTGCAGGATTTTCCAATTAAAAATAAACAAGTTTCCCAACCACGGGTTTAAATATTCTAAAATAGCTATTGACATTTTTAAAAAAAATGCAATGTAAAACTCTTTTTTGGTTTATCGGTGACAAGATCTTCAGGTGTACGAAAGGGTTTTTTTTTCATTAAATTGTTCTCGCACCCCGGGCTAAAATTCTTCTCCAATCCACAATTTAATTTAAAATGTATTTTGTAATCTGAACGTTTGCAGGCGGAGTGAATAAACTATGGTTTCACTCGCATTTGTAGGTTAGGTAGAGTTAAGTTAATAGGTGGATAAAAATACGTTTTCGTGACAGATAATAAAAAAAAAAGGTTTTTGGATAGCATACAAAACTTCTTAATTTTTTTATTTTTTATTTTTAAAAAAAAATTAAATAATAAAAATAATAAAAAAAAAAGTATTTTTTAGGCATCAAAAAAAGATCAAAATGGACCCCATGCGTCATACACTTGATATGAATACTTTAAAGAAGATCTAATAATTATTTGACTTTTAGCCCTTTGACTATAAATGTTAATTTTTTCAGTTTGCGAGGCCAGCGGGGTCCATTTAAAAAATAAAAAAAAGGCCTGTTTTCTTATGACAGAAAATGTAGCGCTAAGCCCTGTTTTTTGGGCAGGACATGAGTAATCCAATTTTTCATTGACTATCAATACAATTTTTTTCGAAGGAATTTTGGGGTTTTAACAGAAATTTCAGGATAATGGGGCTGGGATAAACGGGTTTCTAGAATAAAAGTATAAATTAACATACTAAGACGCTTAGTGGCCTAGTGGCCAAAAGCCCTGGTACTTTCCAGGGGCCCCGAGTTCATCCCTAAGCTTCCGAACATTTGTGTGAATAGGGGTCTGGAACAGGGAAAAAACTTAGCCCCATGACGATAATTTAGGAGCAATCCCCTTAAAAAGGAGATCAACAGCCGGGGGGTTCTTGTGCTGTCCACGAACCATCTATCCCAAATGTTGGCGCTTCACGCTAAAAGGCGGGATCCCCTTTGGTCATAAGCCCGCTTTCGGTTCCGTCATGTGTTAGATTTAAATTAAGAGTTTTAAAAATTGCAAGGATATTGTTTATCTTAGGTATTTTTGATGAAATAGAACTTTTATCTCAAACTAAGTTAGAAAAAAAGGGGTATGTAAAATTAAAATTTGTCCATTTAAAAAGGGATTTTAAAAATTAAGGAAACAAAAGAAAATGGAAATCTATTAAGTTGTCCCGTAATTATTTAGTTTTAAAGGCATAAGAATGTTTGGGACCAAAAGATGCTTTAGCGGTTGGCCTAACTAATTACCAAGTGCCATCAAGTGTATCCCCATTTACCCTTAAGGTAGCCCACCTTGCATGGGTTTCCCCTAGGTTCAACTTATAAGATAAGTTTGGCTTAACGAAGTTGAAATTTTCATCTATTGGATGAAAAACATAAATTGCTTATTTTAAAATTTACATTTCACAAAAAAAAACTTGAAGGTCTTTTTTTGAATCCAATGAGCTCGGTAACCCTGCGGTTGTTTTGACAGGGGTCGAAAGAAACTTTTCCCCCAAAGGGGTGTGTAGTCGACAACGCCGCGACCACAAACATTTTGTTTCTCACAAAACCCCGACCAATGAAAAATGGGGCCATATCAAATCAGACATAGGGGGGTTCATGTTGAAATGCCGATCACGAAGAAAGAAGGGGAAAGTAAACAGCTAATTACGCTTTAAGGGCGCCCCCTACTTTAAGGGGAAAAATTTCCTCACAAAAATGTTTTTTTAGGTAATGACTTTTGTGCTTTAAAACCACAAAAAACCTCAAAAAGTGAAATGTTTAGTATTTTAGAAATAGGGAAAAAACGGGAGGGGAAAATTAATTTAAAGTACAATGTGTTTGACCCTCCTATTAAAGACATCATTATATTACAAAGATCCATTCTCGTTTTTTATACCCCAAACCCGTACCTTTTGTTCCCCGGGGGATTATTTAGGTCCTAAAGATCAATTTAAAAGAATATATGTATTTTTTTTTTTACTTTACAGAGTGGAAACTGTCAAATTTTAACTATGTTTAAAAAGTTTATATGAAGGGCGAAAAGACAAACGTTCTAAGTGGCAAATATAAAAACATTACGGGAAAGACAAAAAAAAAAGTTCGTTTAATTTTTTTGTCTGGAAAAATCCCTGCTATTGTTTACTAAACTATATCATAAAATGGTTGATTTACTCAAACTAATTAATTATTGTACTATGGAAAAATATAAAACATAAAAGCTATGAATGTTTTAAGTGCCATACTTATACAAAAGCTCCAAGTGCTCTGTGCACTGCAACTTGGTACAGTTGGGCAGAAAAAGCCAGTGGCATGTGTACAACTGACACTTTCTAATGTCACGATGTTGCCCACTTCTAAAGCCTACTGGAACTTTGAACAAACGTAAACTACGGCGCATCATAGCAATAGAATCTTCATATCCTCACGGACTTTTCTGTATGCAAGTAACAGTTTGGGAACTGTATGTGCTAACCTAGCGCTCGGAATAATTAAAAAAAGCTTTAAATACATATTTTTTAGACTGAAACCTTTGTAATTTAATAGTCAGAATATAATCATCCCCCTAAATTCTTATTTTGTCACCAAAGTAATTATCAATCTAAGTTGTTTGACATTCTCAACGCCATTAGTGGAGGCGGTTGCTCTATCTGTCAGCGTGTTTGTTTGTGCTCCAAGGTGGCAAGAACCCACCACGAGGTTATCTCACATCAATATTTCAGCGAGCGAGTCACCTCTCATCTCAAGTCCGTCTTTTTTGGGAAACCCCGGCGGACACGGTTTACATTCGCCCGGAGAACTATAAACAAAAGGGGACCTTTTCTCTCCTTAGCGACGTCGGCTCTTATTTCATGAATATATTATCAGGGCACTATTGTGTTGGGTACTAGGCCATCATTGGAGACTTCATCTTTTAGACATTATGGGCCACCCATTATTCCGTCAAAACATGTATAACTATTCCTTCCAAAACCCCTGTAGTAACCATCCCATCAAAATATGGGAATAACCATTCCATCAACCGTGTAGTAACCATCCCATCAAAATATGTAAATAACCATTCCATCAACCCTGTAGTAACCATTCTTCAAACCACGTAATAACTATTCCCTCAAACCATATAACTATTCCTTCAAACCACGTGATAATATTCCTTCAAACCCCGTGATAACTATTCCATCAACCCATGTAGTAACCATTCCTTCAAACCACGTAATAAAATATTCCTCAAACCATATACTATTCCTTCAAAACCACGTGATAACTATTCCTTCAAACCACGTGATAACTATTCCTTCAAACCACGTAATAACTATTCCTTCAAACCACGTAATAACTATTCCTTCAAACCACGTAATAACTATTCCTTCAAACCATGTAATAACTATAACATCAAACCATTTAATAAAATATTCCTTCAACCACGTAAAATAACTATTCCTTCAAACCACTATAAAACCCATTCCATCAAACCACGTAATAACTATTCCTTAAAACCCCGTATAACTATTCCTTCAAACCACGTAAAACTACCCTTCAAACCGGGGTATTTTTTGGGGGCGGGGAAATGAAAACATTGTTCCTTTTTTTTCCGGACAAACACATCTGAGTGGGGGAGTCAAGTGTAAAATTAACCCTCAGAGTATTTCAAGGAGATGAGGCTAAAACGTTTACTTTGTCCCCCAGCAAAGGGTAATGGCCCTTGGCCCGCGCCTCACCTTTCCCCGTTTTGAGAGCTCGGGTATTGATTTCTCCGTCCCGTCTTTTTATACCCGGGGCGCTAAAGAGGAAAAAGCATTGAAAAAGGGATCCTAGAGACCGGTCTATACTACAACAGTTTGAATAGGGGTCCTAGAGCCCCGGTTTTAACCAAACAGTTTGAAGAGGATCCTAGAGCCCGGGTCTATAACAAACAGTTTAAATAAAACCCTAGGAAGGTCAATACTACAACAGTTTGAAAGAGGTCCAAAGGGGCCCGGGTCTAAACAAAGTTTAAATAGGGGCCCAGAGCCGGTCTATACTAAAAAACAGTTTGAATAGGGACCTAAGACCGGTCTTACTACAAAAGTTTGAATAAGGTCCAGAGCCCGGGTCAAAATAATATAACAGTTTTGGATAAGAGACGGGTTACAAAAAACAGTTTAAAAAGAGGCAGCATTAAAAAAAAAATTTTTTTTTTTTGGGGGGGGGGGGTTTTCAAAAAATTTTTAAAATTTTGATTTCTAATGTGTTTTAACAAATTTATAATTTTTTTGGGTTAAACCTGATACCTTGTGCAACGTATTAGTTTTGAATTTATTATTTTAGAAACTTTTATTATTTTTATTATTATTATTATTATTTTAGCCCGCGTCTTACTCCCCCTTGGGTTATACCCCCTTCTTAAGGGTTAATGGTAGGTGATTGTGAGAGGGTGGGGACTACATTTTTTACGGGGAATCCGAACCCCGGGGAGGCCTGGATTCCTCAATTCACAATTTTGGTTTAAAATACACGTTTGTCAAGGTAAAGGGAAAGGGGTTTGGAAATCAGATAAATTGTCGGGACCGAGGTTTAAAACCCGGCCGCCAGCACAGAAGTCTGACATCTTCCCCCTAGCCCCACCGGGTCACCCGAAAAATTTTTAATAATGTGACTATTGGCCTATGCTTCAAATGGGATATTTTATGCCAACTGCAAAATTTTATACTTCTTTCAATAGTTTTACTTTAAAAAAACCCAAGTTTTTTACATACTTAGTAAAATTTTAAATAAAATTTTAGCCTAACTAGTGAAAAAGACAATCTTTTTTTTAGTTTCATTAAATTAAAAAAAAAAAAAAGGACAAAAAACTTTTTTTTTTGGGGTAAAAATTTTTAAAAGAATTTGTTTCATTATTATTTTTTGAAAATTGTTTTTTGTTTTGATAGTCAATTCTGAAATATCTAAGACTTAAGGGGAAAAAAAATAATGGGATAAAACTTCAGGTATTTTTTTGCAAGAACCACCTTAATTCAAAACTAATTTTTAAAAAAGCCTTTTTTAAAATGCTAGTACCTCCCATTGTTCTTTGTCCCAAGTGCTTGTTATCTTTCAAATAACGTTGAAAAAAACTGGCAAGCAAAATTGATTATTACTTACATAAAGTAAAAGCTAAAAAATACGAGCCTACAAAGATCTCGATTCGACTTAAAAATGACATTTAGGTGAACTCGAAATCCGATCTCGCAGACCCCAAAAATTAAATTGGATTACCAAAATAACAACCACAAGGGAACACTGTAACTTTCAGTACATCCCATTGCCCCCCAAAAACAAAATAGATGGGAAACGTGTAGGAGTTCCCTACATACATTTGGCCCATCAGTTTCCGGGCTAAGGGGGGAAACCCCGCATATATACTGCTTAAAACCCAACAGTCTGCTCTGGCTGCCAGCTTTTGGCCAAAATGGATACAGAGGGGAATCCCCTTTTTGATATATCTAATGACTCACTTTCCTTTGTTTATTTTCACCACCTTGTGCTTATTAGTCTGAATTTCATTAAAGTAAAAAAACGCATAGAAAACTAGGGGTTTTTACAATTGGGCTCATCCAAAAAAAACTTTTTTTTTAAATTTGGGGCCCCCTTTGGCGAATTGGGGAAATGAAGTCCAAAGATGGTTAAATAGAACTTTTGAAGAGGACCTAAAAAAACCGTCTAAAAAAAAGTTTGAAAAGCCCCCAAAACCTCAAACCACAAGTTTGAAAAAAGTTTTTTTAGAGAACATTTGAACTACAAAGTTTGAAGAAAAACCTAGAGAACGTTTAAACTACAAATTTTGAAGAGGACCTAGAAAACAGTTAAACAAATTTTGAAAAATCTTAAGAACTTTTTGAACTACAAATTTAAGAAGATCTTAGAGAATAGTTTGAAATCAAAGTTTGAAGAGGATTTAGAGAAAGTTTAAAAATACAAAGTTTTGAAGAAGATCTTAGGAACATTTTGAACAAAAAAGTTAAAGAGAATCCTAGAGAACAGTTTAAACTAAAAAAGTTTGAAGAGGACAGGGGGAAAGAGGACCTAGAGAACATTTGAAACAAAGTTTGAAGAGAATCCTAGAGAAAAAGTTTGAACTACAAATTTTGAAGGGAAAACTGAGAAAGTTTAAACTAAAAAGTTTGAAGAGGTCTGGAAAAGGACCCTTTAAGACATTTGAATACAAAGTTTGAAAAAGATCTTAGAGAAAAAAATTGGGGAACTACAAAGTTTGAAAAAGCTCCCTAGAGAAGAGTTTGAACTACAAATTTTTGAAGGGGATCCTAAGAAGTTTGAACTACAAAGTTTGAAGGCACCTAGAGAACAGTCAACCAAAGTAGAAAGGATCAAAGAGACCAGTCTACCTAAAACAGTTTGAATAGAGGCCAAAGAGACCAGTCTACAAAAAAATGTTTAATTGAGCCAAAATAGACAGTCTACACTACAACATTTTTAAATAAAACCCCAAAAAACACATTCAAACTTTTGTTTTGGGCCATTTTCAAAAACGAAAAAAAACTGTCTCTGCTTCTTTTTTAAATTTTGGGGGTACACAAAAATTAAAGCATTTTTTTTGAACAAAAATTTTTTTAAATTATGTTTTTTCCCCCCACCTCCAACCACCCAATTAAAAAATTTTATAATATGTCTAAAAGTCATTGCTTGGCCCTGTTCAATAAAAATTTTTTCAAAAAACAGTTTATTCCCTGGAAAATAAAATTTAAAAAATACTAAATGAATTTAAAATTTTATTTTAGGATAAAAAAAAAATTTTTATTTATAGTTTTTTTAAAAACTGAATATCATGAATAATGTAATCAAACAGCTTTTCCCAAATAAGAAAATTGCGTGGCCCCCTCCATGCTGTGCGATTTGGTTCAGCTGTTAAAAGTGTGTGTTTTGATCAAAACTGGTGTATTCAGACCAATCATTTCATAAATAAAACATTTTGTAATTATGTTTTTTAAAACCCTCCCTGCCTGGTCCCTACGACGAACAAAGGTTAAAAATTTAGTTTAGTTTTTAGTGCTGATGTTTCGTTGAAAATGTTAAAACCCTTTAAAAAATCGATCATGTCCTGGTAACCAGGCCGTGAGAAAGATAATATGCAGAGAAAAAGTTATTTTAATTTCCTTTTATTCGTGCTACGCAAAGCCTTTATCGCTAATTTCCTCAAAACTTCACGGGCACCGGAAAAAAGGAAACGATAAAAGGCACAAAAATTTCGCCAGAAAAAACCCCCCGGCCTAAAAACCCAGAAGAAACTCACAGGAAGAAAGCTCACAAGGAAGAAAGCTCACAGGGAAAAAAGTAAAGGAAGAAACTCACAGGAAGAAAGCTCACAGGGAAAAAGTCACAGAAGAAAGCTAAAGGAAAAAGCTCACAGGAAGAAAGCTACAAGGAAGAAAGCTACACAGAAAAATGCGCTCAAAGAGAAATGCCCCCATTTTAAAAAATTTTTAAACGGAAAAAGGCCCCCCCCCCCCCAAAAAAAAAAATCAAGGGGAATTTTTTTAATGATTAAAGTTTGATTGGGGTTTTTCATTAATAACTTTTTTTTTTCCCCCTGTAAAAATGCCTTTGAATTTCTTGTTCTTTATAAGAGTTTGCATTCACTTTTTTGGTGTTTTTTTTTTTTTAATAAAAAGGGAATTTTTTTTTAATTTTTTGAAATGTTTATTTTCATTTTATGGTAATTTTTGACACATTTTAGGGAATCAAAATCCTGGGCCCTGTACAAAAAAACATAACCCAATGTTTACAAAAAAAGCTTTGGTTTTAAATAAAAAACAAAAATATATCAAAATAGAGTTATTTTAAAAGGGTTTTCTATACATTTAAGTTTAAACTACAGTGATAAGTTTAACAAGTGGATACATAATATTTTAAAAAAAAAATAAAGACTATTATCTAAAAATTTTTAAACCCCGGGAAATCGACATTTTTTAAAATGAAGGTTAACCACATTATTTTTTCCCCTCCTTACAGTTTGAGCAGTATTGTGACGTCAAAAATCAAAATTTTGATGAACGTCAAAAATTTCACGTCATCCGACCCCTAAAGCCGTTGTTGTCTGTACCACCCCGGGTAGAGCATAGACATTTTACACATTGGGCCCCCCCAAGAAATTAGTATTAGGGTTTTTTACGGGTTTCCCCGAGGAAATCTTGGGAAATTTATTCCAACCCAAAAATTAGGGGAGTTTTCCTTAAGGGCAAAAAAGAAAAAATCGATTTTATTTGCAATTTTCTTTTAAAGATTTTGATTAAATTTCATTTCTAAACTTTTTATCAATATTAAAACAAATGGAAAACCTCAATTTTTCGTCAAAATTACTTTTAAGTATTAGGGCTGATGTGTGGATCATTCAAAAAAATTTTTTTAAAGCACTTTATTTTAAAAAAAAATTATTTTAAAGATCTTTATTTATTATTAACTTGAAATAGTAATAGAAAAATAATAAAATAAAATTTTAAAACCCAAGCAAGTTTGTGCAACAAGGTGAATGCACACAACTTGATTTGGGGGTTTCATTTTTGCCCATTTTCCCCCATTTTAAAAACTTTAAAGTGATTTTTTAAGTATAATTAATAATAGTTACCCTAATTAATCATTACCAAATTACCAAAAACAATTAAAAACAAATTTTGGTTTTGAAAGTATTCCGTGCAATAAAAGTAGTAGTACTTTAAAAACCCCGATTTAATTTTTTTGAAGGGGGGGCGCCCCCGCACGCTCTACCCTGGATCCTCTTGTTACGCAATGATTTACTCTTCATTTGAGAACAATGGTCAATATTTCCAATTTTTTTGGGAAATTTAAAAAAAACAGAAAATTTAAGGAAAATGCGTAACCGAAAAGGCACATCAATATTTTAACCTAAAAGAAAAATTTTTTAAAAACAAATTTTTATTTTGGGAACCCAAAAACGAATTTTTTTTTGATCTGATGTAAAAATGAAGAGTTTTTTTAGAAAAAAAAAAAAAATTTAAAACCTGAGTCAAAAAAAGTTTGAAATTATAGCACAATTTTCTGGGTTTGCAGTGTAATTTTATTAAATTTTGAGAAATATAATTTTTAAAACTAAGCGAAAAAAATCCTGCGGATTCCGTCCCATTTTTTTTGTATGACATCATCCGGGGAAAAAATTTTGGAAAAAAATCATTAGAGCCGCTTTCAAAAATTTCAAATTTTTAAAATTCTCAACCCCTTCAAAATTTTTTCCCAAAAAACCCAAAAAAAAGGGGTTATGCACTTTTTTGGGGGGTCAAACTATCTATACATAAATTTCAATCAAAATCTTAACCATTTTCGAAATTGGAATTCAAAAAAAGCACTCATCACCCCTAATTTGAGGGCTAGGGTGGAAATGAACAAATAAATTCCGGAGGGTATAAACTTGAAAAAAATAAAAAATCAAAGTTTAAGCACATACATAGACAGGCATTCAAGGAGACTGACATAATTGTAAATGTGGTTTTTTTTTCTTTTTTGGGAATTTTTTTATTTCGATTTCACCCGCCTCTGGCGTAGTTGGCTAACGCGCTTGTCGTTTGAGCCCCACTGCTGAGGAGGGGAGATCGAGGTTCGAATCTCGGGCGGGGGAACTGGGGGGGGTTTTTTTCCTAAATGGTTTTTCACTCTCCCTCCACGCAAATGCGGGTTCACTTCCTCTAATTTCAACCTTCCCCAATTCCCAATCCATTAGCGTAATTAGTACTAAAAGTGTATAACCCGAACGGGTAGTAATACGCGGTGCTAAGTAATTATTTTTATTTCGATTTCGATTTTTTCACGATTACAATACTTGACATTTTTCCATGTTCGCACTTTTAGTGTGGTTTGCTCTGTGCGCTTCTTTCGCTTGCGCTCTTTTCATAGAAGCATTAAATTCCACTCATTCACACACACTTTCTCTTTGAGTGCATACCACTAGTCCTTTATTAAATTTGAAATAACTGTTTATTCTTTACAATATGAAATACATTTTTTCAGTTTTTTTTTTAAAGAGGTACCTATACTGGTATAAACCATAGCCCTGGAAGGGGTAATGGGACTGGAGAGAGTTTTCAAACAACACCTTAAAGCGTCCTGCAGTGTACAAAACTAGAGTGTCTCTTTAAACTTGTCATGCCAAATATTGAGATGTTTAATAAATATTTGTGAATGAACAAACTAACAAAATTAATTCCACAACTGTGACAAGAAAAAATGGATAAGAGAATAATGGTAATCAAGGAGCTTGATAAAAATTTTACCCATACTATTTTTGTTATTTATACTGACTCAATGGCATTAGGAACTTTTAAGTTCATTGCTCTACTTTATAAAAGTACGCCCACTTGTCCCTATCTTGAGCTAGTTTTATCCAGTCCACCTCATTACACCCTATTTCTTTCAAGTCCATTTTAAAGTTATCTGTCCCATCTCTGTCCGGTCCTCCCAATGGTATATTTCCATTGGGTTTGCCAGTCAGTATCCTTAACAAGGTTCTAGATTCTCCAATTCGTACTGCATGTCTTACCCACTGTAACTACAAGACTTGATTATCCTAACAATGTCTTGTGATTAATACAGGGTATGTAACTCATCCATTATGTAACCTCCTCCCCTCCCCAGTAGCTCCACCCTTTTTGGATCCAATATCTTTCTAAATTTGTGTTTGTCATGTAAGGTAATAAACCACGTTTTACAACCCATAAAGAACGATTGGTATACCGAATTATTGTATTTTTATATTCCGAGTTTTACATTCCTTGACAGCAGGCGAGTTGTCAACAACTTCTGACCTAGTAATAACATGCATTTCCAATCTAATAAACGTCAATGTTTGTTAAAATTGTTCCTAAACATTTAGTCATTTTCCCTGTCAAATGATATGTTGTTCAAAGTAAAAACTGTAAATTATCGTCCCCAATTTGTTTTCTCTGTGTTACATACGTAGTATTTTAAGCATTCACTTCTAAACCTATTTCCTTACAGCCTATAGTAAAATGTCTGCATTTTTGCCACGCCTTTCCCTTTCTATTGCCCAACAAAGCTTAATCATCTGCTATTCTAATAGCTGCATTGCATACCATTTAACGTCAAACCTTTCCCTATCTTTTGTGTTACCCAAATAGCATATATTAAAAGTAATGGGGAAAGTGTATCTCCTTGTCTCAACCCATTATGCATTTCAAAAGCATATGATAAGTGTGATTCAACCAACCCGTACCCTGCCACGCGTATCAGTCAAACATACCTCAATTAGTATTGACAAGTTTTTTGGGTATCCCAAATTTATCTAAAATTACGTATACATTTTTTTAAACCAATCTATGTATGAAGCATCATGTTACATTTACTACTATTTTTCTTAGTATTTGCTGAGTAGTAAAAATCTGATCCGTTGTTCATCGGAAATCCACGCTGACAATTTCCAATTATTTCTTCTGCATAAGGCGTCATTCTCATTAAAATTATGTTGGATACAGTTTTATAGTATGTTGGTAGTAATGAGATACCTCTATAGCTGTTAATACACCCTGTTTTATCTTCCTTTTTGAAAATGGATATGATAATACTTTCCTCCTATTCTTATGCTAATGCAAGTACCTCATGGTTCCATATGAAACATTACAATTTATATATTTCTATTGCAAACTTTTCACCACCTCTTTATTAACTCTGCTGGAATTGAAGCTATACCTGAAGATGTATGGTTATTTAACTTCCTAATGGTTTCTTTGACTTCACTAATACTTGGATCTCCCCCAATTCGTATCCCTCATGATGGACATTCAAAATATGCCTCAAGTGTTCGTTCCATCTGCAAAAAACCTTGCTCGTATCTGTCATCAGGTTACTGTAAATATCCATCAAAAGTGACGGCTTGCAGAGCACATGAAAGTAAATCTAGAAATATCTGCCAGATAAGGTTTCTTTCTATAAAGATTGTAGCGCAAGTAAACTATGAGTACTATTTCTTGGAAAGTTCAGTACAACTCTCATAAAGTTTTTTTTTTAGCGGCCCACCAGAACCAAAGGTTTTATACACCCCTGCACTAAACCATTCAGTAGATTTTCGATTTAATTTTGAATCAATTAAATAGGGAATGCCTTATTCGGTTCAAATTATTTCTGTATTTAGGTGATATCGTTAACGCCGGTACTAATTGGTGGCCATTATAAATTGTGTTCCAATTACTCACCGCTTTCTCTCGCGGGATTTGAATTTAATTGGTGGGTCGACGCAGAAAAAAGAATGTCTGATAATGTAAATAACAAGCGAGGAGCTAGCTACGACATGTTTCAAGGTTGCTAACCAGTTTCAAAAATACTCAGCATTTCATGGGTTTTAAAATATAATATGTTTTGTATTATTCTATTATATATTTTATAGATATCATAAACGAGGATAAAGCGGACTATGGTGTAAGTCTCACATCTAGGCCTGCCGGTTCCGGGAGGTTGGGGTTTGAATCTCAGCCCTGGTTTACTAAGGTGTACTTCTAAATTGTTTCCCACCTTTCATCCACGCAAATGTGGGTACACTTCCTTCGTACGGAGCAAAGTGTCCTCATTCCATGTGACTTGGAGACTTCCCCGTGGTGTATTTCGCAACATTTTGAAAGCCTCCAACTAATAAAAGTATTTCTTCACATATAAGGTCTCCCTGTTCAAATAAACCGACAACAAAATGTAAAACTAGAAATTAACTACTTTCTTTGCCAACTGTCTTCTAACTGGCCATTATTTCTATTCTGTGCAGTTTTTTTAACCCTCACCTATTAACAACCCGTTAGGTTATAAGCTTATGTACTATTTATGATAATGTGGTTAAGGATGAGGAAGTTTGAGTATGGAGAAAATGCATCCACATTTGTGTAAAGTGAGATAGGAAAACCATTTAGGATAAAATACCCTCAATAGACCCGACAGGGAGTCTAACTTCGATCTCCCAAGCCATCGACAGTGCGAGAGAGACGTCTTGGACCAGCGGTCAGCAAACATACGGCCCGCGGGCCAAATTTCCGTCCAGTTTAGCGAGCAAACAATACTTGTGTTCATAAAAACACTCTAATAACTAACTACTATTTGATGAGAAATCAGAGCTGGAACATTTTGCTCGATATTTTTTTCAAACTGGTCCACTAATTTTATTCCAACCCATATGTACCCCGATGTAAAAAAAAAGTTGCCGACCTCTACCTTAGACCATATGACCACCGAAGAGGGCTATTTTGTACTTGTTTACTCTATCATAATTGTAGGTTACCCTAACCGGTTCCTTTCAGCTTCGTGCGTCAACAGATAGAATCGTCCCTTCTCCATCTAGACAAGATGTACTTTGGAACATATTTACTCTTGCAATGAGAAATGACAGATAGACACTGGAATAGAAGCCGGGACCTCTATCAGCGAGCTATCTGGGCTTGTCTAATGACCGGGGTCACCCACCAAGGGCTCTACTTTAAGGCACAGTCTATTATGGACATGTAGGAAGGATTGTCAGCCATCAGAAATACGGCAAAGTCAAACGCCTTCAAATATAATTGTTATTCTTATGTGAAGTGCGGGAAATGAACCTGGATTTTTTAGTGGTAGAGCATTGGCATTCTAAGTCAAAGCTTCTGTGATTGATCCCCGTATTCAGGTGTTATTTTTTTCATATTTCTGAATTATTATTTGGGAATGGTAATCATCCAAACTAAATATTAATTTACACTATATTTCTTTTAAAGTTAGTATTATTATTTTATTAGTGACCCAACTTAACCCATTTCCAACAAGACCCTAGATCATTAATTTAACTCTCAATAAAGAGAACAAATCCAATTACACAATGATACACTTTATGGCACATCCGGGTATGGAACCCGGGTGCCTTGGTCGATGTTCTATAAGCCGAGAAGCGATCGTTTCACATATTTTTTTAAAATTATTATTCCATTTTCACTCACTTCTTCGTAGAACTTGAGCTGTGGGACGGGTTCTTCCGCTACATTTTCGCAGAAGTCTTTGAAAAGAAGATAACCTGCAAGCACACAGACAAAACAGTCATTAGGGAGAGCTAGGGACAGCCGTTTTAATTTAATCAACACGTCATTTGTTTTCCTGGAACGAACATTCTTTTATAAAATAGAATTTTTAAATAATGTGCTGTCGGAAGTAAAATAGAGGAGGGAATATGTTTGTAATTATATTCTCTACAAGTCAACACTAATTAATATTAACTAGGGGAGTCCGAAGATAACTTGTTTTTTAACGCGAAGCGAAGTTTGAAACACGCGAAGCCGAATGTAGGTTTTAGTTACTGTCACAAAACACTACTTTTGATTTTTTATCATCCATTAAGTGTATCTTGGTAAAGAGAAAGGTTTAGAACAAAACAACTAAAAAATGCCGACTGACATTTCTGAAATGTATCTATACTTACTATTGATTTAATTTAACCTCTAATCTTTTAAAATACTGTTGAGTGGCTGTTAGAGACATGATCGTATATAGAAATGAATCTGTCGTATTTTGTGAGATATCTCAAATATGTTCATAATATATGAAAGTTTTCTTCTTCCTTAGAAATGTATAGAAGGTTATTGCGGGTGTCGAAGTCTAAGGATATTTTACTTTCGACTTCAACTTCAAAATTTCGAAACGTCGCACACCTCTAGTATTAACTACAATCCATTTTCCTTAAGAAAATCCTTTTAGGAAATGCAAACTCTTTTCGCGACCAACATCGATATTTTTCTACTATATTATTATATGTTATTTACTATAAGTATTGAATATGTCTATCAAAAGTAACAGGAGTTGACGTATGAATATGTTAAAGTATAAGATCTAGTAACTTTTCTAACCGCGAGATAAGCTTCTTACAGCGTCTTACTACCCATTCTGGTTATCGACAGCGATGAGAGAGAATTGATCCCCAATATGCGTGGAAGGAGAGTGGGGGAAATTAATAAGTAAACACTAATTAGAGATCTCGGTCCACATTGGGAAAACACCTTGACGTGAACACCTGCGGGTGTTGATATAATCAGTCGGTTCAGAAAGTGCACGTTAAATACCTCTAATAACTTTAACCCACTCCAGTGGTTCAATGGTCCAAGGCGTCCACTCCCGCAGTAGACTAGACGGACTATGACCGGTAGAGCTGGGTTCGAAAACCGGTCGGGTGTATTGAGGATGGCTTTTCCTTAACGGTTTGTCCATTCTGCCTTCATGAAAGCGCGGGTATTCTTACTCTAAATTCAACCTTACTCCTCTCTAACAAGTACTAAAATGCGTATAAACCGAACGGGTAGTAATAGAAACAAGTGGAAAGCTGCACATCTATCTCAGAGACTGTCTCTTTATCAGGTATTCCGAGAAATTGAATCAGTTTCGTCGGAGTAGTTCTTTTGAAAAGTTAATCTCTGCACAGCTCAAGTGTTATTTCGGCGATAACATTGTTATCATATTAAAATAATCTCAAACTGATGAGGAAATGTTTTTTAAACACAGTTGAAGTGGTTTCTAGGTCATTAATAAAAATGACAAAAAAAAGTTATAATTATGTGGCAAATTTTGCCATAAATACCTTTTCTTTATTTATATTACTGAAATTTAGGCTTTTTAGGCATAATATACATTTATTTCAAGTGGTTACGAAGATAATGTGATTGTATTATTGCGCCTATAAATACCCTCTCTGATTGTTGGTTAGTGTCTACTGTACAAATGATAACTTTAACGTACCGTTTCTGTTGGTTAGTGCCTACTGTACAAATGATAACTTTAACATACCGTTTCTGTTGGTTAGTGTCTACTGTACAAATGATAACTTTAACGTACCGTTTCTGTTGGTTAGTGCCTACTGTACAAATGATAACTTTAACATATCCTTTCTGTTGGTTAGTGCCTACTGTACAAATGATAACTTTAACGTACCGTTTCTGTTGGTTAGTGCTTACTGTACAAATTATAACCTTAACATATCAATTCTGTTGGTTAGTGCCTACTGTACAAATGATAACCTTAACATATCAATTCTGTTGGTTAGTGTCTACTGTACAAATTATAACCTTAACATACTGTTTGTTGGTTAGTGCCTACTGTACAAATTATAAACCTTAACATACCGTTTCTGTTGGTTAGTGCCTACTGTACAAATGATAACTTTAACATACCGTTTCTGTTGGTTAGTGTCTACTGTACAAATGATAACTTTAACATATCAATTCTGTTGGTTAGTGCCTACTGTACAAATGATAACCTTAACATATCAATTCTGTTGGTTAGTGTCTACTGTACAAATTATAACCTTAACATACCGTTTCTGTTGGTTAGTGCCTACTGTACAAATGATAACTTTAACATACCGTTTCTGTTGGTTAGTGCCTACTGTACAAATGATAACCTTAACATACCGTTTCTGTTGGTTAGTGCCTACTGTACAAATTATAACCTTAACATACCGTTTCTGTTGGTTAGTGCCTACTGTACAAATGATAACCTTAACATACCGTTTCTGTTGGTTAGTGCCTACTGTACAAATGATAACCTTAACATATCCTTTCTGTTGGTTAGTGCCTACTGTACAAATGATAACTTTAACATACCGTTTCTGTTGGTTAGTGCCTACTGTACAAATGATAACCTTAACATATCCTTTCTGTTGGTTAGTGCCTACTGTACAAATGATAACCTTAACATATCAATTCTGTTGGTTAGTGCCTACTGTACAAATGATAACTTTAACATATCAATTCTGTTGGTTAGTGTCTACTGTACAAATTAAAAACCTTAACATACCGTTTCTGTTGGTTAGTGCCTACTGTACAAATGATAACTTTAACATACCGTTTCTGTTGGTTAGTGCCTACTGTACAAATGATAACCTTAACATATCAATTCTGTTGGTTAGTGCCTACTGTACAAATGATAACTTTAACATATCAATTCTGTTGGTTAGTGCCTACTGTACAAATGATAACTTTAACATATCAATTCTGTTGGTTAGTGCCTACTGTACAAATGATAACCTTAACAATCAATTCTGTTGGTTAGTGCCTACTGTACAAATGATAACCTTAACATATCAATTCTGTTGGTTAGTGCCTACTGTACAAATGA
>JBCFYV010001001.1:562869-628206 GCA_039000515.1 Timema cristinae | reverse complement strand
GTAGTGCTTGTCCTTGGCTCGGCTTTTCCCCATTCACAAAAAAAGCAGCATAATGTACGTACTATGTATAACAAGGATTTATATAACTTTTCACCACATATGCCCCAACCTTGTATTTTTTATCAAATAGGTTTTTCATGTTTCATCAGGTTCCTCCACGTACAATGCGTAAGAAATTTGGGTTATGGGAGGATGTCTGTTGCCATTGTGAAAAGAACTGATTTTATACCATGAAAAGTCGGACTCGTCGATATTGTCATCTTGACCCTGGATAAGAAATGTTGATTCATTTGTTTGTTTTAGGGCTAAAGTATGTCCTGTTCCAAAGAGATATTGTCATCTTGACCCTGGGATAGGGAATATCTTATGTATTTGATGTTATAGGCTGAAAGTATGTCCTGTTCCAAAGAGAACGGCTTGTCCCCTATTGTTTCCATCAGCAATGGTCAATGTCTCGGGTGGTTTTCGAACTGGCAGGTCTTGACTGTGAGACACTAGTCGGGATGGCGGAAAGGCAAACATGGATATTATATACTAGATTTAGTTTCCAAGAAGATTCCAGATATCTTATTAAAAGAAGAAGTAACAGCTTGCAAATTATATTTTTGTCCTCGTCAGTCCATTGGTACCAGCGAACGGCATAGGCTTCCGAGCGCCTTTTGATCATCCTCTCAAATACACTGCACAGTTGCTATAATGTGAGGAGCCCAACTTTACCCTGGGCACTTATTTTGAAACCCAAAGTAGAGCTCATATGCCTTCTTAGTATCAATAGTAATTATAGTCTTTGCAATTAGATTTAATAGTATATAGGCACACAACAGTAACAAAAACTGTCTACATCAATTTCATATTTACAAGGCAAAATAAAACAAAAGTAATAAAAAAAGTCAACTACTTTTGTGAAACAAAGAAGGTTTTCAAGCTCATTGACAGTAAGTAGCATATTGTAAAATCAGTTTCAAAACTAATGAACACTTCAATGAAGCAGTTGAAAAGTTACTTGTTTGACTAATGTTTAAGGAATGACTATTGGCTTCCAAGCTCTTTTCCCAAAAAAATTTTAATTTTATCTGACTCACTACTTTACTACATCACCCTATAAAATTAAATCTATACTTGTTATATGACACCTAAATGTAAACTATGATAAATGAAGCGTTGTATTTTATTTTTAATGTAATTATGAAAAATTAAACTGAATAATAGAGTGGTCAAATAAAATTTTGGGAGGAATAAATAAATAAAACCATTCTTTAAACATTTTTACGAGAGACATTATTAAAAACGTTATTTGAATGTTTTAAAACCTGTGGGTGATACGAAAATTCTTTCAAATTTGTTAGCAATAAACTAATACACCGAAATCATTATATCACGTATCGGGAAAACAAAATTGTGTGGGACACCACTATTAGATGCCCAAATTTAGAATCCCTGGAATTTTGAGTTCCGGGGCTATTTCCCCCTTTGCCCTCCCTAGGGCGGGCCCTGGGTTAAGGGGTAGACTGTGTGTGACCCCAAAGTGTAAGTGTATATAGTGAGGGAACAATAATACCAATATTTTTCACCAACTCAAGGATTTTCTCTTTAGTGGGCATAAATCCGTTAGTTGCCCCCCCCTTTCCTCTCTCTCTCTCTTCTCTCTCTCCTCCTCTCTCTCCTTCTCTCCAGGAAACCAATGAACGTTACTGTTACTAACAAAAATTCAAAATATACTTTCAAACCGTATTTTAACGGCCCCTATATTTGTGTACCTTGCAACACGTCCAAGCATGCGTGTTTGTGATGAGGATGGTGGTCGATAGGGGAAGGGGAGAGGAAATCGTTAAGCGTGAAATTTAACCGAGAACCACGTTTTTGAACGATCGGCGAAAAACCAAACATTCAAGATGTGACACGCTTCGGCTCCTTTACCGGTATTTGGCACAATTAGCCGTGTACTGTCACTGACGAGAAAAAACTATAACTTTAAATATTAATCCTTCCTAAGCAACGAGTCCAATATTTCCCCCTTCTGTTATAGTACACCCTCCCCCCCAACCCGATTTTATGTTTCCCTGGATGTAGTCCCCCCCCCCCCTGACTGCATGTTCCCCGACAGTACCCTCCTGACCGCATGTTTCCCCCCCAGTAGCCCTCCTGACCCCCCTGTTTTCCCCGCCAGTAACCCTCCTGAACCCCATGTTTCCCCCCAAAGAAAACCCCCCCTAAAACCCCTGTTTCCCCCCCACAGTACCCCCGGCCCCAAAATTTTTACCCTAAACCCTTGGGGCCCCCGGCAAAAACGTTTTACCCAACTATCTCCACGCAGTCACTGTAAAACACGGGCCCCAAAAATTAAACCGGGCGGGTAATTGAGGGCCGGGGGCCCGGGTTACAAAAGGGGAGTCAAACGCTAACTTTCCTTTTTTTAAGACGAAACCCCCCGAGGGTGGGGCGCCAGCCTTTCCACCACAATTTGGGCCGGGGAAAAGCTCTTGGGGCGGTCCTGCCCTGGACGACACCGCAAACAACAACTTTACAAGTACAAAACCCGAAAGGGCCGTGTCACCCGAGTTACTGCCCATACCTTTTGGGTTTCACATATGCCCCCAAATTAAAAGGTAATTTGGGGGATGTAGGATGTTGGATTTGAGGGGTACCCCCCCAAATTTATGTAGAGTGGGGGATAAGCACAACCATTTAGTAACAGTTCCCCGGGACCCCCCCCGGAAAGTCGGGGGGGAAAAGATCTCCCTCGTAGGGACTAACCCAATTATGTAATTGTAACCCATACATTATTACTTTTCCCATGATATAAAATAGAAAAGCCCACCCGCATCCTTAAACATTTCCCTTGTAGTGGGTTTTCCCTCTTTTCCCAAAACCCTAGGTCATCTTTAAAGGGAATATTTTTAAATTTTTAAACAAAAACAAAAGGGGTATACCCCTAAAAGGTAATTTCCAAAACCCTATGACTTCCCAAAACTATAAATTAATATTTAATGATTTTCATACTTAGCCCACCTATCCGGGGGGGGGGGGGGGGGGGGGGGCCCCCAATAAATTTTTTAAATTTTAAATCCGGGGGTTTTTTAAACCAGCCCCCTTCAAAACCAACTGATTAATATCGGGCCAACAAACGATTTTAACTTTTTAAATACAAAAAAACAAAATAGATTTTTTAAGTTAAAATTATTTTTTATTTTTTATTATTGATTTTTTAAGACAAAAGGTAAAGGTCAAAAAGGGCCCTTTTAACGAAAAAAATAAACCTAAAAACTTTCCCCAATAGGGGGAGTAATAATAAAAAAAAAAAAATTTCACCAGTCGGGAGAGACTGATAAAACACAAGATAAAAATAAATATTCAATTTTTTTAAAGGGTTTGCGCAAAAATTTTAAAAATATAAATATGAAAAATACCCCATTTGGGTTACTCTTATGTATGCCCCAAATGGGATATTTTTTTCGAATCTCGGGTCGGGTAAAACTGGGTTTTTGGTTTTTTCATAAAGGGTTTTTTTCCCCCCTCTCCCTCCACCAAATGCGGGTTTACTTCCTCTAATTAAACCTTTTCCAATTCCTAAATCCTTAATGAATTAGTACTTAAAGTGTAAAAACCCCCGAAGGGGTTAGTAAACCGGTCCCAAATTTAATTTTTTATTTAAAATGAAAAAAGGTGATACTTTTTTTTAAAAAAAAGCCCCTTTTCATACACTGCATTAAAATATAACACGCTAAAAGAACAAGACAAACTTTTTTGAAATAGAATACTGCAATGTAAAAAAAAAAAACAAACATATTAAAGTCACAAAAAAAATTTTAAAAATAACCCTCAATTTTGAGATAAAACCAAGTGAGTTTTCTCAATGGATTTTAAAAATATTCGCCTGGCTTTAATAGAAATTGGGGTAAACGCGGCCGGGGCCTAATTCATGTCACCCGGTCGTAAAACGGAAACCCAAAAATTTTCCCAACCAATGATGGATTTTTTCCGGCCAAAAACCCGGAAAAAAAACCCAAAAAACCCTTAGCCAGCAGGGGGCAAAAACCCCTACCCATTGAATTAAGGGGTCGGAAAATTTTGGAAATAAAAAAAAGGGTTACCCCCCACGGGGGGGGTTTTAACAGCCAAAATGTCAGGAAAGTGGGGGTTTTGTAATATCGGCCGGATGGTTTTCCTAAAGGGGTTCCCCTTCCTTTCCCCATCTCTATCCCCCTGAAGGGATGTAAGCGCCCAAGCGGGGTTTAAAGAACAAACATTAGACTAGACTACCCCTATAAAATTACCAGTCTCCCGGTTTTTGGGGGGCTCTTTTTGAAAAATTCCCCGGGAGCACGGGGAAAGGGGGCCCGAGCCAAAAGGGGGGGGTTAGAGGGGAAAACGGGCTTTCTCGGGAGCAAATACAAACCCAAAACTAGTTTTGACAGACAAATTGCAGACACGTTTGTACTTGGGGCAAGAACATTCAAGACACGACTTTTGCAGAGACGCGGTACTTGCGTCAATTTAAAAGCCCAAAGACACGACTTTGCAAAAAAAAACCTGTACGGGCGTCAAGAAAACAGCCAAGACACCCCTTTGCAGACCCCCAGTATTGCGCAAGGTACAGTAAAGAAAACGACTTTGCAAAAAAAAACGCTGTATTTTGCGTCAAAATACAGTCAAACACGACATTGCAAAACAGCTGTACTTGCGTAAAGATACAGTCAAACACGACAGAGCAGACCCCTTTGAATTGCGTCAAGTACATCAAAAACACACATTGCAGACCCTGTACCTTGCGAAAGGTACATTCCAGCACGACAATAAACAGCCCCCTTTCTCCATTGTACCCCCTAGTTATTGCTTTTGGGTTCAAAAACCCGAGCCCCGGAAACCCCCAGGCGCTATAAATAAAAATCCCTTGGGGTTGTCACACAACGTTCATATCGACTAATAAATTAAAAAACAGGGGTTTTCATTGCGGAGGAAGGAATAGAAGAGTGGTCTAAGTAGCTCAGAAGGAAAGCCCAAAATTTTCGCAACATCCCCAGCTGCTACCCACCCAAAAAAAAGGGGTTTTGGCCCCCTCGGCTCGTCTGGATTGTAAGTTGTGTGGGGTTCAAAACACACACTTTTTTTAAAAAATTTTCTCTCAAAAGTTTTCCTCCGGTCTTTCCGGCCTCAAAAAAAAAGGAGTTTTATTTTGGGTTTCCTATTCCGGTTTTCCCAAAAAAGAGAAAAGGGATGATCATTTTGGGTCTTTTACGTACTTAAAACAGAGATGATAAATATTATTCTACCCGGGCATTAAAAACCGGGAGTAGATAATTATTTTTGGCCCAAATTCCGGGCACTCAAAAAAAAGGAGATGATTTTGGTCTTTTCCGGGTTATTAAAAATAAGAGTTTATCATTTTGGGGTCTATTCCCGGCACTCAAAACAAGATATGAAGGTTAATTATTCTATTCCGGCACCCCAAAACAGGGCGAATAAGATGTTATGACCCTTTCCCAACACTCAAAAACGGGAAAAGCAGATCAAAGGGAAAAAATACGGGGTGTTCCGATTTCCAAAGATTTTCCCCACATTACGTTTTACGCACTTTTCCGATAAAATCCATCCCCTCACAATTTTTAACCTCGAAAAATCTGAGATGTCACTTCCCATAAATGTGTACGGGCTGCCTCGTCCTCTGCGTCAGGAGAAAATTTGCCAAACGAGGATTAACGATTTAAATATTTGGGTTTCAATAAACCTTTTAAAGGGGGCTTTAAGTAGTGACAAGCGCTTCCCGCAAAAGCAAAAAAGGAATATATTGGGGAAAACAAAAGGGTGCCTAGGTTTAAAGAAAAAATAAAAAAATGTAATGCAAAAAAAATGAGCAAACATTAATAAAATAATTAAGTGTAAAAAAAATTTTTAAAAAAACCCCCTGGGGAAAAGGAAAAAAAATTTTGGGATGAACCAATCACAAAGGTGAAAATCGAAACATGTGCTAGAATTCCTAAGAGGGGTTACACCCCCTTTATGTGCATAGGTTCTCTAAAGTTTTAAACACTCCTTATTTTCAAGTAGGTCTCTAGAGAGTTTTTAAACACTCCTTATGTGCTAGTAGGCCCTCCACACCCAATTTTACACTTTTAAATTTTCTGGGGAAAATTTTCCCCCCGAAGTGTTAAAAACTCCTTAAGTCTAGTAAGGCCTTAGAGAGTGTTAAAACCCCTTATGTGCAAGTGGGTTTCCCTTTTCCAGAGAGTGTTACACCCCCTTATGTGCAAGGGGTCTCCAGAGAGTGAAACACCCTTCTTTGCTAGAAAGGTCTCCAGAGAGGGGTTTAAACCCCTTTTATGTGCTAGAAGGGCCCCTAGAAGAGTTTTTACACTCCTAATGTGCAAGTGGGTTTCTCAGAGAGTGAACACTCCTTATTCAGTGGGGTTCTCCACAGAAATTTACAACCCCCTTATGTCATTTATTTTCTCCAGAGAGTGTTACACCCTTCTGGGGCTAGTAGTCTCCAGAGAGGGGTTCCCACCCCTTATTGCTAGTGGGTCTCTAAGAGATTTACACCCCTTATGTGAAAAAGTGGGGTTCCAAGAGTTTTAAAACTCCTTCGTTCTAGTAGGCCCAGAGAGTTTTTACACTCCTTCTGTGCTATAGTCCCAGAGAGTGTTAAAACTCCTTATTGCTATTTGGGGTTTCTCTAAGGGGTGTTACACCCCAATGGGGCAAGTAGGTCCCAAAGAGTTTACACCCCTTTATTTTGCTAGTGGGCTCCAAGAGGTTACACTCCCCAAAATTTGAGCAATTAAGGGTTTCTCTAGAAGGTTACACTCCAAAATAGCAAGTAGGCCTCCACGCATGTTACCCCCCGGGGTTCTCCAGAGCCCGGAAAAAAAAAAAAAGGGCTGCCGCTGCACAGGGGGTATATTGCTCTCTTTTGATATCCGGGCCCCACCGGGGGCCTCATTCAAAGACCTTTTAACAACACACCTCGCCCCCAACGCGGGGGGGGCGGTTAACCACCCCAAACTTTTTGACCTAGGACCCCCGTTTTCAGGACAGCCCAAAAACGAGGGATTTTTCCGGGCAAATTGTGTGCGGTTTTGAAAACAAACCCTTTCGCCCATAAAATTTTCCCCCTAACAACGCAAACCAACCCCTCAGACACTTGAATGGACGGGAAAACAAAGAACTAAATTGAACCCGGTTTTCCAGTGACGGGGAGATGGGGGTTCAAGTCCCCCAGTCCTGATGCAAGTGGGAAGGCGGGGCAACCCAAACTCCCCCCAGCCCCTTGCAAGTAGGAAGGGAGTGCAAACCCCCCCATCCCAGAACCCCCTTTAAGCAAGTGGGAAAAGGGGGGCCGTGCAAACCCCACCTCCCAGCCCCTGATGCAAGTGGGAAAGGGCTTTGCTAACCACTCCCCCCCATCCTGAGGCAAGAAGGAAGGATTCCCTAACCATCCTCCCCCATTTTCTGATGAAATTTAAGGAAGGCGGGGCTAACCACTCTCCCAGCCCGGCAAGAAGGAAGGAGGGGCAAACCATTTCCCGAGCCCCTAAGCAAGTGGGTAAGGATGCTAACCACTCCCCCCCACCCCTTGATGGCAAGGGGAAAGGGGCGTGCAAACCCAAACTCCCCACCCCTGTTTAAGGGGAAAGGAGTGCTAACCCACTCTCCCATTCCCCGGGATGCAAAAAAAAGGGGCGGGGGCAAACCCACTCCCCCAGCCCCCGACCCAAGTGGGAAGGCGTGCTAAACCCATTCCCCCCACCCTGTTGCAATTTTGGGAAGGCGTGCAAACCCACTCTCCCACCGATCAAGTAGGAAGGATTTGCTAACCCTCTCCCCCCCCTGATGCAAGTAGGAAGAGTGCAAAACCACTCCCCAGTCCTAAGGCAAGTAGGAAAGGGGGGGTGGCTAACCCCCCTTTCCCCCCCCTTTTGATGCAATTTAAGGAAGGCGTGCTTAACCACTCCCCCAACCCTGATGAAAGTAGGAAGCGTGCTAACCACTCCCCCCCTTCCTATGCAAGTGGGAAGGGCGTGCAAACCACTCCCCCATTTCCCCTGAGGGGCAATGGGAAGGCTTTGCTAACCCACTTCCCTCCCAGCCCTGATGCAAGTAGGAAAGGCTGCTAACCACATCCCCAAACCCCCCTGAGGGAAAGTGGGGAAGGATGCTAACCACTCTCCCAGTCCTGATGCAAGGGGGGAAGGCGGGGCAAACCCAAACCCCCCCCATCCTGATGCAAGTGGAACGTGCTAACCATTTCCCCCCAGCCCCTGATGCGAAGGAAGCGTGCAAACCCAAACTCTCCCAGATCCTGATGCAATTTGGGAAGGGATTTGCAAACCCAACTTTTCCCGACCCTTTATCAATGGGAAAGGGGAGTGCTAACCACTCCCCCAAACCCTTTAAAGAAAAGTGGGAAAAGAGTGTAACCACTCCCCGTCCTGATGCAAGTGGGAAGGGGGTTCTAACCCCTCCCATCCCTGATGCAAAAAGGAACTTTCAAACCCCTCTCCCATTTTCTGATCAAGTGGGGAAGGGAAGTCCACCACCCCTCCCAGTTTTTATGCAATTTGGGAAGGAGTGCTACCCCAATCCCCAGTTTTTGTTTGCAAGTAGGAAGGGGGGCCTAACCACCTCCCAGTCCTGATCAAGTGGGAAGGGTGCAAAACCAAACTCCCCCATTTCCTGAGGGCAATTTAGGAAGGAGTGCAAAACCCCCACTCCCCCAAAGCCCTGAGGGAAAGGGAGGAGGAGTAAAAAAACCCCACTCCCCCAGCCCAAAGAAAGTAGAAGGTTTGCAAACCCAAACCTTTTCCCAGTCCTGATGCAATAGGAAGGAGTGCTAACCATTTCCCCCAAAGGTCCTGATGCAAGTAGGAAGGCGTGCTAACCCTCCCCCAGTTCTAAATGCAAGTGGGAAAGGGAATTGCTAGCCACTCCCCCAGCCCCTGATGCAAGGGGAAGGATTGCAAACCCAACTCTCCCCATCCTGATGAAAAATAGGAAGGAGTGCTAACCACTCTCCCATTCCTAAACAATGGGGAAGAGGCTAACCCCCTCCCAGCCCCTGATCCCAAGGGGAAGGCTCAAACCACTCTCCCCCCAAATTTTTCTAAAGCAAGTGGGAAGGCGTGCTAACCCCCTCTCCCAGTCCTGATGCAAGTAGAAGGAGTGCTAACCACTCCCCCAAAAGCCCTTATGAAATTTGGGGAAGGGAGTAAAAAGCCCCCTTCCCCAGCCCCGGGATGGAAGAAAAAAAGGGAGTGCAACCACTCTCCCATTCCTGATCAAGTAGGAAGGCGGCTAACCACTCCCCCAGTCCGATGCAAGTGGGAAAAGGTTTGCTAACCACTCTCCCAGACTGATCAAGTGGGAAGGGGGCTAACCACTCTCCCAGTCCTTTTGAGGGGCCCCCTCGTCGTTTTGTGACGAAATATCCATTAAAAAGCTCCCCCGGCTTCTTATTGCGGGGGGCGGGACAGTTTGGAGCGGGGGGGGGGCAAACTTGTTTATACTCTAAAAGCGCTGTTTGGATGACATCTCACAGCTAAAAACTTTTTACTAGATCCAATCTAGGGTTTTAAAAAACGCCCAAGCCCAATGTGATCCACACTGCCCTTTTGGGATAAATATAAACAATTTTTAAAAAAACCAATTAAGTATAGAAAATGTTATTTAAAAGTTTTTTTCCCCAAACCAAATCCAACGTGGGTTTTAAAGTTTTTCAAAAGGGATGACGAGTTTGTTAAAAAGCTTCAAACTTGTTGACAATCATGTCGGCTTTTATTTTAAATTTAAAAGGTTGGGTTTAAAATAGGGTATCAATTTGCTAATATTTGTTTTTGAAAAAACCCCCATTTGGGTCCTTCAAATTTCCCGATTCAAAAAAGTTTTTTTTAGAAAATTTCTGTTTCAATATTTACAAATCTTTGCGCTTTTCGAAACAAACATAACCACCTGGGCTGACAATATTTTCAGCCGTTCCCAAGTGCGATACACATGGGGTCGTTTGGGGGAATACTGTTAGGAAATACTAAAAAGGTTTCTTTGGACCCCACGCCCGGGTAAATTAAAGTAGGGAAAGGGGGGGGAGGGGCGGAGAGGGGTTGTATGGGTAAAGATTTTTGGGATCACCAAAACCCCCCCTCCCCTCTTAGAACAAATTCTTCGCGGGAGTTAATATAGTGTTGTAATCTCCCACAATTTCAAAGGTGAATAAAATTAAAAAAATTGTCATTTGGGCCCTTTAAAATATTCCATGTTTAAGTAAAGTTATTTTCCTTTAATTTCTTTTTGGGAACTTTGGGGTTTCAAGTTAGACAAACCCCAAAATTTAAAAAATTATATTTTTTGGGTACTTTTCATTAATAAGAATAACCACTTTTTCCCGATGTTAAACGTATTTAAAACCCATTCTGGGCCAAAATGTTCAAAATTTAAACAAAAATAAGCCCCAAAAAAATTTTTATTGATTGCATAGAATTTTAAATTAAAATCCCATGAATGACTACTAAAAAAAAAACCTTTTCGAGCTTTTAACCGCCATATTGAAACATTTTAGCCAAATAAACCTAAATAAAAAACACTTTTTTTAAACCCTTTTGAAAATAAGGCCCCCAATTTTTAAAAAAATGAAAACCTTTGGTTAAAACGTGAAAGGAAAGCTTATTTACCTTTCGGGGGTATTATTTTGGGCCCCAGGTTCAAAAAATATCCAAAAAAAAACCATGTCTTTAAAAATTTTGTTCCTTGCTTTTTAAACAAAAACAAATATCCAGACTGGCAAAAAAAATTTCCCAAAATTTAAAGGTAAAAAAATAAACCTTTTCTATATCCCTTCAATAAAAAATAAAGGGAGGCTAAAAACCCAATCATCACCCCAAAATTTCCCTCTAAACAAGACGGTTATTTAAAAATTGAATTTCATTCTCCGCTGTAATTCAAAAATGCGTGTTTTTTGACTGAAAAGTGGGCCAAAACCCAAGAGTTCTGAAACACTTTTATTGACCTGAAATAACATTTTTATAAACAGGCAGGACAACAAAAATTAAAAGGGGAATAAAAATTTTTATAAAAAGGGTTAAATTTGGGGACAAATTAATGATGGGCAAAAAAAGGTAAATTTTTTCGCCCATCACGCTAACTTCACCCAAAACCAAATTAATTTACTGCGTTTGTTTGAATAAAACTGAAAAAATTTGGACAAGTAGCATTTCAAAATACTCTGGGGCCGAAATTGCTGCACACCAATTTTTTACGGGCCTATATTGGGTTTTAAATTTTAAAGGGCTTTGAGTTCCAAACCCTTAAAAGAAAAAACGGTTATTTGGGCTTTTAAATTTTTAAAAAATAATTTTTTGAATTGCTTGTGCACCAAAAAAAAACCTAAATTTTTTTTTAAAGGGGGCCCCGTTAAAAATTAAATTCCGTTAAAATAATATTCAAAAGGGGTTTCAGGGGGCCCCCTCAAAAACCCAAGACTGGTAGCAGTGGCAATTAATGACTGAGAACAAAAATGTAAATCGGGGGCTTTACGTTTTAAAAGTCACTTTTTCCCCGGTAGGAAAACCTTCTCTGATAATGGAAACTTTTTCTAACATACTTTCATGAAATTAAACATTTGGGAAAGCTTTAAAAAATATCAGCTGTCACCTAAAGGGTTATCACCAATACATATAAAAAGCAATATTAATATGAAAATTTTTTATAAAGGGGGTTTGCATTTTTCCAAAATGATTTTTCCCCTTTTAAAACTGGGAAAATTGATTGCTTCTAGACAAAAGAGAGTAAAAAACCCCCAAACCCCCAGTAAGAAGGAAAGGGAAAAAAACCCTTCAAAACTTGATCCTTTGATTTCCATTTTTGTTTGTATTGATGACCTGTGGGCACATTGGTCCACTGCAAACTTAAATTTTTCGGTCAAATGAAAGGCCAAAAAAAAACGGGTCGAATTTGTTCAAAGGGACTCCATTCTTGGTTGAATTGATGACCGGGGGCACATTTGGTCCACTCCCACTTTAAACTTTGGGTAAAAATGATAAAGCCAATAAAAACATTTCGAACTTGATCAAAGACTCCTTTTTGGGTTTTTGAAATTGATGCCCTTTGTGGCACTTTTGGGTTTCCCACTGCGACTTTACTTTTCGGTAAAAATGTTTGGCCCCAAAAAAAACAGTCAACTTGATCAAGACTCCATTCCTTTGGGGTTTGAAATTGATGCCCTTTTGGGGCACATTTGGCCACTGGGACTTTGATCTTTTCTTTCAAATGATGACCCAATTTAAAAACAGTCGAATTTGAATAGACTCCTTCGTTGTGTTGATTGATGACCGTGGCACATTTGGTCCCCCCGCAAATTTTTTATCTTTTCGGGAAAAAAGAAAAAGCCAATAAAAACCATTTTCCCAGAAAGGACGGGCTCATCTTTTTGTAAAAAAAAAAAATTTTTAAAATTCCTTTATAGGGCCCCTACACGATAAAGTCACACTGTCATAAAAATTTTAAACCTTTATTATTGTCTTCACTCCCCATCCTAAAAATTTTGTGCCGTTTTTTTCCCCACCCCCCCTAGTGAGCTGCATCCCACATTTTTCTCAAACAGAAACCCCAGGGCTTTTTTTGGGTGCGACTGACAGCGGGACGGTTCCCAAACCCAAAATTTTAAATACCCCCTACCCAAACCAAAATTATCTGCAAAAACATTTGTTTGGCACTGTCACTTCGGGACAGCCCAGCTGTGACCCTGTCCATTTGCCCAGTAAACACCAAAAAGACAGGGGGCTACTTGTTTTTACAAAGTCAATAGTTATTAGAAAAAATATAGCGATAGTAAGTAGTCTTTCCTCGACAGATTAAAACCAAAGGCCGCTAGAGGGGGGCCAAAAAGGGTAAAACTTCTAAATTTCACACCGAATAGCAGTTTGGGGAGAGCAACCAACCCTTTGCACTTACAAAACACACAAACTGACTGAACTGACTACCAAACCCAAACCCCCTTTTGTGATTACACTGCACAATTATTAACGCTTGTGCTTGTGTTAACTTTTTCAACATAGTTCAAAAATTTTTTTTTAGGGAAAATATGTCCATTTCAAAAGGGCGCTAAAACAAATTTTGGGGAATTTTGGCTCATTTGAATTAAGTTTAACACTACTAATTTTTTTTAAACATTTCTGGTCAGGCCCTTTTAATAGCCCAATTCTTGCAGTGTTGTCTCTTTATGACCACGGGCAGTGTAAATCAGCCACAAAACTCTAAATTCAAAATCCCACCAAACATAAAGGGAAGGGGGCTTTTGGCACAATTTTTTTTTTTTTACAAAAAAAAATTTTTAAAACTACCTTAAATTTTTTTTTACAAATAAAAGCCGTGTAAAATCAAGAAAAAAATTTTTTCTAAAAAAAACCAAACATTTTTCATTTTTTATTTTTAAAAATTTCAAGGGGTTTAATTTGGGTTAAACCTTTTTTTTTTTTTAGATTTCGTGAAAAATATACCCACTTTGAAACTTTAAAAATTTAAATGTTCACGACTATTATTAAATATTTAAAAACATTTTGGGGTTTTTCCCCACACAATTGGAATGAGACTTACATAAAAATAATTTGGAAAACCGTGAAACTAAGAAAGATACAATGTTAATTTTCCTATTTGGTAAAAATTAATTTAAATAAAAAACTTTTTTTTTCATATTATTTCACAATTTGCATCATAAATTTTAAATTTAAAAGAAAAACAATTTTAAAATTTTTAAAACTACATAAGGGATAACTCCCTTGGTGGGAAAAAAAACAGCGATAAAAAAGGAAAGCAATGGGCTATAAAAAAGAATGAAAATGCCATAAGACCCCTTGGCACAACAATCAAAACAGTGGAACAGCCAAAAAAGGATTTTCCCCAGCATTCAAAGACCTTTAAATATTTAAAACAAGGGGGCCCCAAACCAAAAGAAAACTCCCACCCTAGAGACAGTCCCTTTTCGGTCTTAAACATGACCCCCTTTTGGGTTTCTTCTATAATACTTTTGGCTTTTGGTTTGACGTTACCCACAAATATGGCTGTCCCTTAGTTAAAAAAAGATTTTTTTAAAAAGAAAATTTTAATTTAATACATTTGAAAAGCGGGGCCCCAATTTTTTTCGTTTAAAACGACTAAATTTACTCCAACTCCCCCCAAAAAGGCTAATTTTTTTTAAAAATTAGTAAAAACCCCTTTATTGCAGTAGAAGCCCCAAATAAAAAATTACAATTCAAAAAAAGCTTCTTTGATTGTAAATTTTTATTTTTAAAATAAATTTGGGCTATTAAAAATTTTACAAATTTGATCCTAAAGAATAAAAACATTATTCATTTTTTAAAATAACCACTTTCCCCCACTACCAAATTTAGGTTATACTTTGTATGCACTAATTATGATAAGGGGCCTAGGAATGAAAAGGTTCAACGTCCCCCTTGGCCCCACCACCCAAACCCCCCACACCCCCAAAAAAAAACCAACCCCCCCCCCCCCCCCCCCCCCCCCCCCCCGGGTTCTTTTTCAATAACGGGGGACCTACAGTCTAGAGGAAAGGGGTCACCCCTTTGTGAAGGGGCTGGGGTTTTAATCCCCGGTTTTTATCTAATTTCCAAACCCTTCCTTCACCTCACAAGAAAGTGTATTAATCACAACCTTTTGAATGTGTTTAAAAGCCAGTCCTCCCCGGGGGTTTTGGGGTTCCACTTAAAAAGTAGGTTCCCCCCATTTCATCTCCCAATCACCCTAACCATTACACATTTGGGGTAAGTGCGTAAACCCGAACGGGTAAATAAGACGCGGGGATAATAATAATATTCAATAACACCCCGAATTTGCTTTCTTTAGACTATTTGCAACAAATAATTGGGACAGATGACTTAAAAATTTTCATGGTAATCCTGTTTAAGGAAACCCAAAAAGGGGGATTTTTTAAAAGCTCAAAATAAGGGGTGTGTGTGTGTGGTAAAATATAAAAAATTTTAAGGGGGTTTTCCCTAAAACCTAAAGGGATATTTTGGGGGGGTGGGGGGTTACCCAAAAAAAAGTTTAAATTGAAGTATTTTAACCTTTTTAACCTAGTCTAATTAAATTTTGTAGGGAGAATTTTTGATAAAAGGGAAAATTTTTGAAAAACAACCACTTTTCTTTTTTGGTCACAAAGATAACATTTTAAATTTTACCAAATTTGTATAGGGTTTTAAATATCTAACAGAAACAACTGCTGCAAATTCGAGACTTTAATTTTTACATTTATAAAAAATTGTTTTTAAATAATTTTTAAAGAAATTTTTTTTTTCTGAATCCTCTGTACGTGAAAAAGAAATTTTGATGCCCTGGTGGGAAATTTAAAAAACAGTTTTAAAATGTTTAAAAAAAATTGCCATCACAAAAAAATTTCTCCCTGCATAGGCCTTTTTGATCACAAGAAGGGAATTTTAAAAAAGTCTTCATTTTTTAAAAAAAAAACCTATAGTCCAATAAAATTAATGAAAAAACTCACCTAGCATTTTAAATTTAAAAAATCTTGTCAAAGTTAACTTTTCCCCTTTTTCTCGAGGTTTTTGTGCATGACCCCTAAACCCTACAAAAGCAAATGGGAATAAAAAAAAAGAAAAGAGACCCCATATTTAAAGTCGACATTTAAAACAACCCCAGGATGTCTCTATAAACCAGGGTTGGGGGAACCTTTTTTTTTTTTGGCACCCTATGTCTGTTTTTTGTTAATAGTTTTTAGGGAGAATCTTCCGCGGCCCGTTGGGGAATTTTTTGGGATAAAAAGAAATAATGGAACAATTTTATTCCCCATTATTAAATTTTAAAATTATTTAAAATTTACCCCCCAGGTGGGTTAAAAGGGGTTTAAACTATTTTGTTAGAGGGAAAAAAAGTTTCAGGGTTCCAAACCCGGCGCTTCTAGATATTTTTTTTTGTGAAGCAGTGGTCTCGAACGTGATCGGGCATAGCCTCAAGAGAACAATTTTTGAGGAACTTTCTTGAAATTAGTGAAAGGGCACAATCGAGTAACTTTAATTTTGTTGTTTAAAAGGTTATAAATCATTCTTCCGGGATTTCTCGATAACTTTAAATTTATCCTTGTTATTCCTTTCTATAATCTTAAACCCTTAAGTGAGAATAGACCTTATTGGCTTGGGCTGTTTACCAGCAATTTCCCCTTTTAAAAGGGCATTTTCTCTTAAAAGGGTAACATTTTCAAACCCACAGTTTCCGCGTTTTGCAAAAATGGCCCCTTTTGGTTAAAAAGTTGCAAATTAAACCCTTTACAAAAACAAAATACTTGGAGATGGGAAAATACACAATCGAAAAGCAACTAACAAAGGGGTATCAAAATTTTTGGGTTCTTTTTTAAAAAGTACTTGATTTAAAGTTTCTCCCCCTTTTTTTTTAAATCGGGAGTCCCTTTTTTTCCACAATCCACAAAAATTAAAATTGTCTTTTTTTAATTTATTGTTTAAAAATTTCTCCTTTCTAAAATATAATTATTTATATCTATGCCAAAAAGTGTGGCTGTTCGGGTTGGGAAAAGGGGCCCCTTGCAGACTGACACCCCTGGATTTAAATTTTTATTCCCTTTTGTAAATTTTTCATATTTTTGAAAAAAACGGGGAGCCCCAAAAGAAACAAACTTAAGACCCCCTCAAATGGCGTAGTTGGCTAACGTGCTATTTTTATTGTTGAGCTAGACTGCTGAGAAATTTTAGATTGAGGGTTTGAAAACTTTATTTGGGTGAAATGGGGGGGACTATATGGGGTTTTCCCCTGCCCCCCCATCAAAATGCGGTTTTACTTCCTCTAAATATAACCATCCCAATTACAAACCCCATTTTTCGTAATTAAGTGTATAAAAACCCCAACCATTAAATAAGAAACATTTCTTTAAAAATAATAATAATAAAAGAAAATAATTTAAAAAAAACACAAAGCTTTTGAAACCAAAAAACCCTTTGTTTCCCAAGGGACAAAAAAGTTTAACAAAAATAACTGAGATATCAGCAGCAAAACCTAATTTTGGAAACTCTTCAAATTTTTATAACATATTAGGGAACCAACACCTTTAATTTTGAGCCAAAATGGACCTAGGCCCACTATCGCTAAATTTTTTTAATATATAAAAGGTTGGCCCGGGGGACAAAGAAAAAAGTGTATGCTTTTTGAGCCCCCCCCCGCCAGAGGCAAAAATAAACTAACACATTGTAAATGGCCCCATTTAATGGGCTATTAAACCCCGAATAATTCTTTTTTCAGGGTTTTTTTTAAAAATTTGAAACTTTGTAAAACTTTTTAAAATAAAAGAAAAATTTAAAAATCAATTTTAGGTTTTAAAATTTTAAATTGGAAAAGTTGTAATAATTTACGTGAAAAACAAAAAATAAAATTTTTAAAAAAAAAATTATTTTAATACAATATTTAGATTTTTAAAATTTTTAAAAAATTTTTTAAAATTTTAAAAAAAGGGTTTTGAAACATTTTTTTAATTTTTAATATTGAAAATTGGGAACAAAAAATCCCCAAAAATTTTTACATTTTTAAAAAAAAGACATTTTTTTAAAACTTAAAAAAAAAATTGAAGAATCAAAAGATTTTTATTTTTCCCGCATTAAAAGGGGGGAAAAATTTAAAAACTTGGGGAAAAAAAAACCCCAAAAAAAAAAAAAAAAATTTTTTTAAAATTTTTAAAAAAAAAAAAGTAATTTCCCCTTTCCTAACCTTTTCCCGTTTTCCCTTTTTTTTTTTTCCGGGGGGAGCTAACATTATTTTTTACGGGGGGGTTTTCCAAATTTTACCACGGCCTCATCCTCAAGGGGTTTTGAGGGGGGGGGAAAAACACAAAACAATGACACATTTTGGGGCCGGGCCCCAAAAAATTTTAAAAAAAGGTTTTTAAAAAAATTTAAAAAAGTTTTAAAAAAAAATAATTTTTAAGCATAATAAAAATTTTTCCCCGGGGAAAAAAAACTATGTTTTTGAATTTTCCCCCCTTTTTTTATTTTTAAGGGGAAAAAAAAGAAAAAAAACAATTAACGTTTATATATGAAGTGGGGAAAAAAAAAACCAAAAAGGGCAAAAATTTTTAAAAAAAATCAAGGGTATAATTTAAAAAAGTCAAGGATATTAAAAAAATAAAGAAGGGGGGTTTTTAAAATGTAATTTTTTAAATTTTTTAAAAATTTTTTTTTTTCATGATAAAAATTTAAAATTTTTAAAAAAAATCAATTAAAAATTTGGGGGGGAATAAAGAAAGACCCCAAAAAGGAAAAAAAAAGGGGTTTAAAACTTCACGCACCCGGGGCCCAACAGGGGAAAATTAAAACCCCCATGGAAGGGGGCCCCGGGGGGGTTAAAAAAATTGGGGTTTTTTTTTTGTTGGGAAAATTTTAAAAGGGGGTTTTCCCCTTAAAGGGAATTTTAAAAAAGGGGTTTTTTTTTTTTCAAAAAAATTTTTTTTTCATGAATTTTTAAAAATTTTTTTTTTTTTCTAAGGGGGTTTTTAAAAAATTTTTTTTTTTGGGGTTTTTTTAAAAATTTTTTTAAAAATTTTTAGGGAAAAAATTTTTTAAATTTGTTTCATGCTTTGTTTAAATTTTGGGTTTTTAAAAGTTTAAAAAAACTAGTAGAAATTTGGTTCCCCCCCAAAAACCCCCCCGTAAACAAATTTTCAGCCCCCGGTTATTAAAAAAATCACTTTTTTGGTTTTTGGTTTGGGGTTTTTTTAGGTTTTTTAAATTTTTTTATAAATTTTTTTTTTTTTTTTTTGTTTGCAAAAGGGGGAAAACCTTTTTTTTTTGTTTTTTTTAAAAATATTGTTTTAAATTTTTTAAAAATTTTTTTCCCTGTATGTTGAACTTTTAAAACCATTTTGGGTTTTTAAATTTTTTAAAATTTTTAAAAACGAGAGGGGGGTTTGTTTTTTTGTTGTGATTTTTTTTTTTAAAGGGTTCAGTTTTAAAAAATTAAGGGGGTTTAAACCCTTTAAAGAGCAAGTTTGGGGTTTTTTTTAAAAATTTTTAAAAATTTTTTTTTAAGGTTTCCCTTTTTTTTAAGGGGAAATGAAAAAGTATGTAGGGAAAAAAAGGGGTTTTTAAAAAGGGGTCTTTTGTGAAATTTTTAAAAGGGGGTTAGAAAAAATTTTGGGGGGGGTTGCATCCGTATTTTGAATTTTTCCCGGAAAAATTTGGGGTTTTTAAACTTTTTAGGGTTTTTTTTTGGGGGATATTTAAAAAAAGGGGGTTTTTTTTTTTATTGATTTTATGGGCTTTAAAAAGATTTGAGTTTTAAAAAATTATTTTGAGATTTGGGGAAACAAATCGAAAATTTCCAAACAACAGGAAAACAAACCCAAATTTCCCAAAAAAAAAGGCATTAAACTAATTTACCCCAAACCCCAAAAAAAGGGGGAACGATGAAAAAAAAGCCGAAAAAAATTTTTTCCAAAAAACCCCCTTTCTAAATAAAAATTAAAAGGACGGCGTACCGGGACAAACCCTTTTTCCCCCCCTTTTATAAAATTTGTAAGATTTTTGAACGGGAAAAATGTACTTTTTTCACACCAAAAAAACCCCTAAGAACACGAAAAAAAATAATTTTTCAATATAAAAAAATCAATGAGAAAAAAAGGGGGATCTTTGCCCACCCCAAGGAAAAAAACATACTTTTTTAGATACTTTCTTTATTTAATTACTCTATGGCATTGGGAATTTATTTCTTTTAAATTTTTTAATATTTTTTCTTAAAACAAAGCTCCAAAATTTATTTACTTTTTGCAAAATTCAAAACTGTCTTTTAAAAAAATATTTCATAAAAATTTTTTTTATTTTTAATATTTAAAAATTTTTCAAGATAATTTTTTTTACCAAAATTTGGGGAAACGGAAATTTAAGCTTCGAAAATACCCCAAAAAATTTTTTTCCCGGGAAAAAAAAAAGCCCCAGTTCTTTTAATTTTAACAAAATCTTTGGGCAGTTTTTTAAAAACCTTTTTTTTCCTTTTCCCGATTAAAAAAATTCCTTTAATTTTTAATTTTTTTAAATATAAGAACAAAAGGGCATTAAAGAATTTTTTTTTTGGTTGGGGGGTTATAACGTCGACAACATAACTTTCAGGTTAGATTTTTTACGGTCGCAATACTTAAACTTTAAATGTCCAAAAAATTAAAAAATAATATAATTGCGTAAGATTGAAAGTTATTGATTTTATAAAATATTTTTTCGAATAAAATATTTGTAAATAAAAATAATATACATATTGTAACTCTAGTAATTTCATACCCTCCAAATAGTTTTCAAGACATGATAAAAAAATGTTAATTTTTTTGCATCAGACCGGGCCTTTAAAGACATTTTGCCGAAAAATATTGAGAGTAGCCATTTTGTTTGGAATATTTATTAATGTTTATTAATGTTTATAAATGAAAGTTAATCAAAATCTTAGAGCCGATTTTGAGAAAATCGACTTTTTCTTTTTTTGCCCTTCAGTAAACACCCCTTAATTTTTAGGGGTAAAAATCCAATTCCAAAAAAACCTGGGGGCAACCCTAAAAAACCCTAATATCAAGTTTTAGCTCAATCGGTAAAATAGTTTAGGCTCTATTTGGAGGTACAAGAAGACAGACGGAAATTCAAAAACCACTTTTTTCGGATTCAGGGAGTCATGAAACATCAAGATTCACCAAAATCTCGAGTTCAATTTTTATGACGATCACAATACTTTCTCTACCTGTAAGATAAAGAGAAAGTAAAAATATATTTAAATGAACAAACAATTTTTGAAAATCAAATACTCATTAATACCTTAAGAAAACTCTACCAACATATGAAAATTTAAAAATATCTCTTCTTGTCCGCACCCGCCCATCCTTTCATAGTAGTTGAGGCCAGTGTCTTCAATCCCATATAATTGATGTTATTTAAATTAAGTTATCATGAATATATAATTTCAAAATATATCTATCTACTATCTCATTTCCACAATATCACATACAAAATACCTTCTTATATTTATAATATCCTTGACTTCATATTACATATATCCTTGACTTCATATTACATTTTGTCCAGATTGTTTCTTATTTCACTTCATATATACACGTTAATTGTAATTGTCCTATTAGTTCGCTTAATAACAAACATGGGATACCAAACACATAGTTTTAATTTCAGGTAAATATTATGCTTCATAATTATTTATTTTTTCAACATTATAATTTATTAACCCCAATTTCATTGGCCGCACAATGTGTCATTGTGTGTGTTCTTTCTTCCTCATCAAACCTGAGGATGAAGCCGCTGGTACAATGAAACACGTCGTCAAATAACTGTTCAGCTCTTGCAGACAGAAATAAAGGAACAGGGAAGTTAGAGCTAAGGAATACATTCAATTTTTATTTTTCAAATTTAGTAGTTTTTTTGTCATTTCTCAAGAGTAATATCTTACATTTTCAATGCGTGCATAATCAGATCATCTTTTGATTCTTCAACTTAGTTTTAAGTGTAATTGACTCATGTCTAATTTTAAAATAGTACCTAATTTTTTAGATGTTTGTTACAATTTCAACATATTCATAATTAAAAATGTATCGTAACTTGTATTATTATTACCAAATCTTTTACAAATATAATTTAAATATTGTGTGTATATATTATATTTATATTACATATTTAGGTTTGTTTCATGTCAATCTAGCAGTACAACCAGTCAAACTTAAATTAACCTAAAATTGAATTTTATTTTTTCTTAATACCATACAGTTTTGTTGGAGGTCTTTAAGTTACCTTAAGAGAGGCCTACCAGTTCAATAACCTAAATCAGATCACACAGCCATTGGTATTGTTTGGTAGCCCGTTATTTGAAAAACCGGAAACGCATGTTGCATATACAACAAGTTGTATATGTTTGCAGGCTGATTAATTAAACACGTAAAAAAAAAAATATTGAGTGGCCTAATCAATAATAGGTATTATTGGAAGCTTTCGATAACCTTTTGGATTTATTTAATAGGTTTACCTAATGAATCAAAAAGATATAAATTTATAAAATACCAAATTTTAAGTGACTTTCAATCAATGTTGGTATCAAAAGTGGGGGTCCTATAAAAATTAGGGTTTACATATTGCACCAACATTAATTCAAAAATTTTAACACATTATTAATAAAATTAATAATTCTGTAATACAGTTTGTAGGTAGATTTCCGCCTATGTGAAACAAAATATGCCTAAATAAATAAAAACTTGCTAAATGTTCAGGTTAAACATATGTGTACTAATTTTGATGTGTTAAACTTAGGGATGAGAAAGGTTTGAATTTAGAAACTGTGCTATCTCCTTGTAATATGAGGACTAGTCTATTTTCGAGAATGACACCATAAACGCCATTTAAAGATGTTTTATGAATGTAATTTAAACAATTTTTGTAAGTTACTTTTCTTTTTGTCAAATAGGTTTATGTCAATATGGGTTAGCTCAAAATTAGACACATAGTTAAGCTATATGTGCACTTATAAATCAGGCTATGGCATATAAATATAGGCTAACAATAGTAAAAACTGACTACTAAAATTATCTTGAGAATAACATACTTGCTACCCGAATCGGTGAGAACGTGGAATAAACGTCAAGCTCGTTTCATGGTAACGGAAAAGTTTGGGCTTGAATCCCAGCTGGGTGTTCTGAAAGTGATTCTACTCAATACTATCCCACTCTTCCTCTACGGAAATTGAGGTAAATTTCCACTCATTTCTAGCTTCCTCATTCCTATCCACAATAGTTAATTAAATGTGGAATACTCGAACAAGTAGTAAAGACGAGGTTCAGAATAAAAATGTGTTTTATTTCCTCTAAATCGGGGATTCTCAACCTTCCTAGGTTCGCGAACTCTTGAGAAGGGGATTAGAATTTTGTCGTATTGTACCAGGATTTTCGTATAAGCGTTTTGTTCACTTATTTTATTTTTTCACCAAAGTAGAATATATTAGTGTACATATTAAACAATTAACAGTGTTTTAACTCTGCAACTATGTTTAAAATAAAAATATACAATTTTACTTGAACTCCCTTAGTTGATTAAAAGATAAAAAATAACAATAACAATGAATGAAATATAAAAACAATAAAGTAAAATAGCTTTGGAAATCAAATACACTAGCACGCTAACTAATCACAATTTAATAACCATAATAAATAACCATGATCATCCCTAAACCCACGTGTTTAAATTCAATTAACAAGTGGGTTTAGTTTTTGCACAGATTTAATTTTTGTGTTTAGGCCAGTTTTTGGAAATGTTTTACCCCCCACCTCCCTTGCCCCTTTCTAAGACATTTAAACTCCAATTCACACACATACACATGCAAACATGTGCATGCACACACACACTTTCTGCGGAATAGGGATGAGGAGGGTAAATTTTAGAGTAAATGTACACTCATTTGAACGAAGGGTATATTGGGAAACCCTTTAAAAAAACTGCACGCCAATTATGTGAGTGTTGGGATTGTTCTTAGAAATTATAAAAAACATAAAAAAAGTTATACAATGGCTAGGTCCTTGTAAAATAATATGTACATATTAAGCTCAATACAAAATACATATACCATTTAAAAAATGGCACAGTCTGAAAACAATTACCTATGTAATACACAGCCCAGAAGTTAGGTGGGACCTGTGGACTAAACGTCAATATCGTATATTATCTTTTTACCTGTGATGGGTTGCCGAGGTTTGAATCCCAGTCGTGTGTACCGAGGATTTTTAATCATGGTTTTCCACTCTCCCTCTACACTCATCTGGATATGTTCCCTCTATATGCCTATCCCTCTATCGTGATCAAATGTGGATAGCTATGGCATGTTGTTAAACAGTCCAAATAGGTACAAAATAATATAGAGCCATTGAACAACATAAGTATCTTTTTTACACTAAATATGCATACAATAAAATAATTTAAAAATTTAACCAAATAAAAGTACCTTTTCTTATTATTTCACCTTATGATTATATGTACATTAAGGCCGCTACCTGAGTGGTCAGCTCGGTTACGGTACGGTAACGCGGTATCGAGAGTAGATGTCGCACGCATACAATGCAGTCACACATGGGTCTGTACACGTGATAGCGGGGAAGCATGATTTCGACATACCGCTGAGAAAATAGCAATGCCTTTAAAATTATAAGCTTGCCGAATATTCTGATAAAGACATAACTGAAAAAGCATGGGGGGTAAATTGGCAGTGATCCTAATCTCATCCAGCCCTCTATTTCTAATATCTCCGTGTTCAAACTTCCAGTATTTACCACTGTACGCAACTCAAGATACTAAATGAAGACGTTTAAAATGTCACTAAGTTATTTTCGTTTGTATAAATACCTTAATATTATCATTAGCCTCTACAAAACCACTAACGCATTCCCTCATTGATGTATTTTGCTTTGTCCAATAAATTGTACCAATTATTGAAAAGTGTTTTTGACGTTCTGTACACTACAAAGAAATTTGTCATAATCTTGAGATAATTCTCTTGCCGCAATAAATGATCTATAGTCGATATTTTTTCAATATATGGATGCCTCCAATAGAGTTTTTTTTCCCCCTTCTTAAAAACACAAAGATACAAAATAGTATCCTCCTCATCACTAGACTACACTTTCCTTGAACTACTGGGAGTACTACTGCATCAATCTGCAAACAAAAAAGCCGATTTCATACCGCCTCATGTGAGAGTTCAGTCAATAGCAGTATCGCTTCGGCACTGTCGGGTACCCAACATTGGCCTAAAGTGTAGGCCAAATGACTGTTACAAGTTAGTTTTTAAGGCCGAACGACTTTTTGTAAAATTAATTTTTAGAGCATTTATTTAAAATGTGTTTATATTGTCTCCGGAAACTTTCGTTATGATTTGTAGTGATGTTACTAGATGGTGAGGGTGTGTAGTGTTTAGTCAAATAGTATGTACTACCGTTTCAAAATACATTTGTCTTCTCTTCAATTTACTACTTCCCAAGGTATAGCAGCGTGTTTATAAACCTGTAGTACCACTTTTGTATTTTGAACCTTTTGCTTTGAAATTAGTTTTTGTAAATTATTGTACCACAAATAAAAAAGTGTTGGGTACCTGTTTTGAGTAATCTTACTAATATTATAAATGCGAAAGTTTGTGTGTTTGGATGTTTGTTGCTCAAATCACGCCAAAACTACTGAAGGGATTCGAATGAAACTTTGTACGTTGGTAGAACATGTCCTGGAATAACATATAGGACTATTCCCCACCTTTGATTTTAAATAATAATAAATATATATTATAATGTGATTGAAACGATGTTATCTAAGAATTTTGATTTGATATTTTGTTATTAAAGTAAATAGTAATTAGTGTGACGTAGTTTCATACTAATAAATAATAATGTGATTTATTTTAGCTATATATTTCGAAAAAAATATTATTTCATTTATTTATTTATCTTACTAATTATGAAGGTAAAATAAAAAATAAAAAATTTATAATTGATAACTTAAATAATATATATTTCTTTTATTACGAAATATTTAAAAGTGAAAATTAAAATACAGCAAAATTATTTACAGTTAGAACTGAGAAAAACGCATAGATATTTGAAAAAAATAAAGTTTGATTTATGACCAAAACAGTTTAGTTAAAAATTTAAAAGATGTCATCAATTATTGCAGGCGAAGCCGCGACGGGTAGAAGCTAGTTAGCATATAAATGTGGGCCACTCCATGTTAATAATTTTATATTATTTTGAACTTTGAACTTTTTTTTCAGTACCAAATATATTTTAATGTCTTTCTGCATGTATCTGTTTTATTGATTTTATTAAATGAATTAATCAACCATTCACTTTTTTACAGTTATATTAACTTACTCTAGTTTGCCCACGGCTTCACTCATATTAAGTTGGGTAAATTAACACATTTCTAGCTAATCATCTAAACCAAGTTTTCTCAAACTTTATGCACTTGAACCTTACATAAACATTAAACGTAATTTATTAAGCCTCTCTTTCTTAGAATAAAAATAACTTTTTTTTACGTTAAAATACACTAATAATAATATTTAGCACCGCGTCTTACTACCCGTTTGGGTTATACGTTTTAAGTACTAATTACGCTAATGGATTAGGAATTGGGAAGGTTTAATTAGAGGAAGTGAACCCGCTTTTTGCGTGGAGGGAGAGTGGAAAACTATTTAGGAAAAACCACCCCAGTTCACCCGACCGCGATTCGAACCTCGATACCCCCATCCTCAGCAGTCGAGCTCAACACGGCAAGCGAGTTAGCCAACTACGCCACTTAAAATACAAAAATGTGGCATTTATTATTTCATTGATTTCTTTATTTTCTGATAGGAACTTTGTAGAAGTTCATTAAGAAAAATAGTAAAGTATTATAAAATATTCATAAAAAAATCACGTTTATTTTAACAATTTATGACAGAAATATTATTAATGAAAAATATGTACTTGCCATTTGAAAGAATGAGTATTTTTTCTATCACAGAGATGGTTCGTGTCGGCTTCTGTTTATATAAACACGAAGGAAGGCCTTTTTCAATGTCAGTCAATTTTTGTAATTCAAATTTTCGTACTTGTTGAGAAATTAATTTCATACAAATGTATGTAGATGCAAATATCAAGATTAATTTTATACAGTCAATCAGAATTTAGCAAGTCGAAGAAAGTGAACAATTGGTTCACAGATATAACTATGCTGCGCATCACATGAAATTCCCTCGCGCCTCGTAGTTTGAGAAACCCTCATCTAAGCTACCAAAATCACAATTTCAGACACGTGTGAGGCGAAAACTTTGTATGTCGATGAAGCCACATATTACCTAATAAGGGAACCAAAATATATTTTTATTAATTTGCAGTCTTTGCATCAATATTTGCTCGCTTACGCGGAAACATTGTTGACACGAACAACAAAATAAATAGTTTACATTTACTATTTAATAAACAAAATTAATCTAAGTAGCTGAAAAAATACCTACATTTAGGGCACAACTGCAAATCACGATAACAATGGCGCTTTTACGTAAAGGCATTGTTGCAATGAACACCAAAAGAAAATTAATAGTTTAAAATTACTATTTAAAAATTAATTAATTGAAAAGAATCATTCTTATTCTAGTAAGCGGCTTAGCTTAACAAATAAATTGTTCTGTTAGTAATTGTTTCTATTAGTTTTGGAAATTCCCCCCTCCCCCCTTTTCCAATCAAAAATTTCTCTAACTTCTATTTAAACACTTATAGCTCTAAACTTATTTCATTATCTATTAGTTGTACTTCTACCTGCCAGCCAAATTTCAACTACTACATCTAAAAGGTTTTTTTTTATAAATTCTTCCCTCCACCTTAATTTCCTGAAGTTCATTTTAAATGTTCAGACTCGATAGTTATTTGGAATTGGGCATTTATCGTCCTGCTAAATTTCATTTTTATACCCTATTGCATTGAGATGATGTTTTCTATTGGTTTTGTAGATTTAGAACCCCATCATCCCCTCACCCCCTTTTCCCAACTCACTTTGAGAAAATTTAGAGTCTAATATTATTTTGGTTATATGGAGTTTGATTTATCTCTTCTACCTATTTGATTTTTTAAATTTTATATCTCATCTCAAAAGGTTTTTTTTCTATTATAGTCCATCACCACCATTTTCCAGGGTGTCGTTTTAAATTATTATTATTATTATTTAAATGTTTATTTGTTTTGGTTTCCATACCTGCTTAACGAATTTAAGTTCTTATCACACATAGAAGTTATTGAATGTATTAGTTTTGGAAATATTGAGCTACTCATTCCCCTCCGTCCCGCCATTTCTCCAACTACCATTAAAAGGTTCAAATTTTAAGATTAATTTGGTTATCTTGATGGGTCCTTATACACAAGGTTACGCATTGATCTCTTTTTAACTCATTGATCTCTATACATAAATGGATGGATATTATTGGTTGAAATTTTCGAGCTGTCGTCTGCCTACCATTATGTAAGAGGAAGGAAATGTTCGGGTATCTCTTTCTCTCTTACACCCATACAATGCAATGTGAAATTTTGACATTGTTCATTAATTTGATTAAATATATTAGACACAATAATGTGTGCTTAGTTAAATGAAATAAATTTGTTAGTAAAAGCTTTGAAGAGCAAAAAAAAAGTTCAAAAGTGATGAACTTTTTCTTTAAATAAGTTGATGGAGGCTAAGAAATACTATGATTTTTGAAGAAAGTTCGTCTGGAAGGATTTTATCTCGTACCAGAATCCTACCCTATAGTAGTGTTTAGGTAGGATAAAAGACCTTCAAGAAGGGAATTTCTACATCCGGTCTAGGTGGCGGTTCATCCTACAAGTAGTATATAGTATTCTGGTACGAAAATAAAGCCTCACAGATTGTGAGTCCTGCTAAAATCAAGATTTAGTAGATACCGTGCTTCCTACAATCCTATAGCCTAAATTATTTTTTGAAAGTAAGACTTCTACACAAATTATATCATTCAAACAAATATACCGTTTTTTAGCTGTGTTTCATTATAGTTATCGAACTTTCAACAAAAAATGGTTTCTGAAAGCAATATTTATTTTTAAACAGGTTAAATAAGAATACTTTCTACAAGCCTACATAACCTTATGCCGGGATCACGATCAAATTAACGTTAACTTAATAAATATATATTATTAAACCTGTTGATAAATTTAGCTTTCCTATTTTAGTTTAAATACTATGTTTTCAATGTCTGATCACTAGAACATAAGCTTAAGCGTAGACCTTGATCTTAGAACCAATAAATAAATTAGTAAATAGCCCTGTTGACGTCACTCGCATAATGATTGGCTGGCTAGATCACGTGATACCCTTCAAGTGTCGTTCAATTAAAGTAAAAGACCTCCTAGGACATACCTTACGTTAAGTTGACTGTAACGTGATCACTTCCACTTAAACACACGAGGAGATCCTTTAGGTTACGTTTAGTTAACTTAATGCCGGGATCACGATCAACTTAACGTAACTTAACGTAAAGGACCTCCGCGTGTGTTTTTAAATGGAAGCGATCACGATGCACTTAACTTAACGTTGACTTACAGTTAACTTAACGTAAGAGATTTCTTGGGGGGGTCTTTTACTTTACGATACTTGAAGGATATCACATGATCTAGCCAGCCAATCATTATGCGAGTGACGTCAACAGGGCTATTTAGTAATTAATTTATTTGTATTATGACCAATGTTTACTCTTCAGCGTAAGTTCTCGTGATCAGACATTGAAACAAAATAATTAAACTAAAATAGGGAACTAAATTTATCAAAAAAGTTTAATAATATATATTTATTATATAGATTTAAAACTGTTAACATTCACAGTTCATCACTTTACAAATAGTACAAAACCACAGATCATATTCGAGAATGCATGTTTGGCTCGAGTTGTTACGTAAAGTTAAGTGAATCGTGATCACACATAAGTTAAGTTAACTTTAGGTGAACGTTACATTAAGTTAACGTTGAGTTGATCGTGATCGTTTGAACGTAAAGGCAACTACACAAAGTTTGTCATTCAAACAAATTGTAATCACGTTTTAAGATATCGTATTCATTATATTTATTGAACTTTCAATATAATATGGTTTTTAAAACCAATATACCAGCTAATAGCCAACTTTATATATAGGACTAAGTGTATTCTTGGCAGACTTTAAACAATATGGATGATAACTACATATTATTTAAATATATTCAAGATTTTATTCGTATTTGTACGATATTACCTGTAAAATTGATTGTTTATCTTTTAATGCAAATGCTTCTTCAGGCATGAGTGGTATAATATTTTATTAATTTCAAACAATAAAACTTTTATTGACCAGAGACTTGTATTCGCATAAGAAAATTGAAAGAAACCGTTAAATTTTGTCCTTTCACAACTCAGCAGACGATAAACTTGAGCATCACGCTTTGTTCCTTAGCAATGCATAATGTTTATATCCATCCAGTATAATATAGAGATCATTGATATAACTGGATGGACATCTGTGACTAAAATTTTTGAGCTGTCGTCTGTACACCATTGTGTAAGAGAGAAGAAAACTTTCGGGTATCTTTTTCTGTCTTACACAGTGTTAAGGTACCTTATTTCATTTAAGTTATCGAACATTAAATATAATATGGCTTCTGAAAACAATAGATAATACAAGCTAATAGCCAACTTTAAATATATTGTAATATAGTAATATTTCCTAAAAACCTGTACCCTTATTATTATTATTAGCACCGCGTCTTACTACCCGTTCGGGTTATACGCACTTACGCTAATGTGTAATGGTAGGGTGATTATGAGATGAAATGAAGGACCTACAGTTTAACGTGGAATCCGAACCACGGTGGAGGCCTGGCATTCCTCACATTCACAAGATGTCTTGTCAGAGGTGAAGGAAGGGTTTGGTAATCAGATAAATCTTTGCCGGGACCGAGGATTGAACCCCGGCCGCCAGCATAGAAGTCTGACACCTTACCCCTAGACCACCAGATCACCACTGTACCCTTAACGACAGTTTGAATGTAAACTACTACACAAAGTTTGTCACTCTAACAATGTAATTAAGTTTTAAGCAACCTTTTTTTCATTTTAGATATCGAACTTACAATATTATAATATTGTTTCTGAAACCAATATATAAGCTAATAGACAGCTTAAAATGTATCATAATCTTGGCAGAATGTAAACCACATGAAGGATAGCTCCATATTTTAATACATCAAAGATTTCATTCGTATTTGTGCGATATTAACTTTAAAACTGAATTATATATTCTTTAACATAAATGTGTCTTCAGGCAAATGGGTTATAATACTTCACTATTTTCAAACAATAATTTTACTCGCCAGAAACACGTTTTTGAATAAGAAAGTTGGAAGAAACAGTTAAATCTGTCCCCTCGCAACCAAGCAAATGACAAACTTAAGCGTCACGCTTTTGTTCGTTGCAAGGATGTGTGTATGTCCATCCAGTATAGTATAGAGATCACTGAGGTTACTAGAGTACAAGATAGCGTCATTCCCTATACCGGCCTTCATTTAGCTCTGCCCTAGCGTGGCAATGCTGTGCCGCCGGCTCGTGGCCTAGCCGAACTTGCTTCTGTTCAGTACATGTGACTGCGGTGTCGCGCTCGTTATTAGCTTATTATTTATGTCAATCATGCTACCAAGGTCACTGTGAATAGTAAATGCTTGTGTTTTTGTAAGCTTTCCTATTATTTATTGCGTGAAGTGTTACGAAAAGTATCGTAACAATACTAACCGTTGCCATGTACAATAAAAGTAATCTAACCAAAGGATATGGTTCTATACACAATACTTTCATAAATATTCTGATGTCAGACGAAGATGTATTCACTACTGAGCGGGATGGAAAATGGAGTGCTGATTCGTATTTTATTTGCTCATAACATTTTTCCATGATGATTATGAACAAGATTTTCAGGCCTAAGAAAAACAATTTAAAATTACCTGCAATAGCTTCCCTTATTTTTGGTGTCTCCGAAAATGTTATCCAAGAGAAAACTACCGTGAATCTAGGCATTATATTAGATTGACGAAACAAATAGTAAGTGATATTATGGCGGGCAAAAATATTTGGAGAACCTCCAATATTTATACTTTATAGGAAAGTCCAATCATCCATCAAGATATCCATCTCACCTTAAAACTTACTTGAGAAACAATTCTTAAATGTGATAAATCACGTGGCTGTATTACATAAACAAATTTATGTAGTACAGTAGTTAATCAAGAAGTAATGTGTTTGGTGACGTCAATGTTCATTGTTGTTGTTATTATTATTATTATTAGCACCGCGTCTTACTACCCGTTAGGGTTATACGCACTTACGCTGTGTAGTGGTAGGGTGATTGTGAGATGCAATGGAGGATCTACAGTTTAACGTGGGATCCGAACCATGGTGGGGGCCTGGCACTCCACACATTCACAAGTTGTGATTAATACACGTCTTGTCAGAGGTGAAGGAAGGGTTTGGCAATCATATAAATCTGTGCCGGGACCGAGGATTGAACCCCTGACCCCAGCATAGAGGTCCGACACCTTACCCCTAGACCACCAGGTCACTATGTAGGCCTATTAATAAACCAAATTGGAGTGTGGTGAAAATCTTGAATTTTTATATTAATGTTCATCTGAGAGTGTCGAACTAAATATTTAAAAGGTAATATTAGATTCTGCTACATTTATGTATATTAGTGATCATAGAGAATGACAGTAATATTACCCCCAATATGTGTACCCTTCCCAAAGTTTGTATTAATATGATTGTGTGTCCTTCCCCCTCCCCCCCTCAGCAAGTTGGAAATAAATTCATCCTCCAAAATTGCAAAGTCAGGCACATCTATGGGCGATATACTATATTCTATAAATATGTAGAGAAAGGAAACCAAAGAAGGTATAGCTGTTGTTCATTGTCTCTCTCAAAATATAAGCAAGGAAACAAGTCAACCAATTGTGAATAAGATTGAAACAATAAAACATATCTTTGATAATTACAAAAGGAAAACAAATAATTGAAATTCAAACTAATGAAACGAAAATCGCTGGAAATCCGTAGGCTCAGGTGAATACTTATCTTATATATAATTTGATATACCTGTTTCCTGTTATAAAAAATTACGATGGCTGACAAATTTTGACAAACGAGCACTCATTTTAACAGTTAGGTGTTCAGGATTTTGGGGAAAATAGATTTTCCCACGAAAATCTGATATTCACAGACAGTTTTTACCATAGAAACTGTTATTTGCATTATTGGCTGCATGGCTGTAAATCTCTAAATAAAATATATATCTTTGGCTAAAAAATAATAAATGAATCTTTATTTTTGGTCCGAGCACAGTCATAAAATATTTATTTTCGGATGCCGATTTCACTTTAGATGTTGGTCAAAACACATCTAGATTGAGATTACCTGGACTGGGGAAGCATTTATTTATTATTGGAATGTTGCTATCTTTAATTCGCATTTAAATCAATAATATCGAACATAACTTGCAAATTAAAAGGTTCAATTGACAGTATGTTATATAATTTGTTTCGCACATGAACAATAAAAATATATAAGCGATACAATGATGTTTAAAATGTATTATAAGATCAAAAATAATGATCTTGAAATAGGTTTAAAAATAGCCATTTTAATTATCTAAATATGGGTTTTGGCGTTGATGTTTTTCAAATAATGGGTTTTGATATTCATTTTATCAAATAGTAACACAATACAAATACAGTAAGTTCAGTTATGTTTTCATGTTAATAATAAATTTTGAAGGGGGGATATTTCAAAGTAATATTTTTGTACCACAGCTATCTTTACACATTCTCTCTGACATTTTCTCCCTCACACACACTCACATATTCTCTTATTTTGACTAAGACTTTTTCCCTTTCTCAAACACACTATTAAATAATCTTTCACACATTCTATTTATCACATTCGCTCTTAAACTCTCTCTCTTTTTCTCAAATTCTTCCTCTATCAAACTTTCTCTCACCCACTCTCACATTCTTCCTCTCGCTAAAACACCCTCTTTGTCTTAAACTCTCCTATCTATCTGTCTCAAATTCTTTCTCAGACTCTCTGTCTCAAAATCACTCTTTTCCTCAAACACTTTCTCGAACTCTATCACAATCAAACTATCTATTTAGTCTCAATCTCGCTTTCATTATAATCTCAGTCTCAATCTTTCTCTCTAACTCTCTTTCACTCAAACCATCTATTTAGTCTCAATCTCGCTTTCATTATAATCTCAGTCTCAATCTTTCTCTCTAACTTTTTTTCACTCAAACTTTTTCTAAAAATTTCTTTCTCTTTAATTTTTCTTTCAAAGTCTCTCTTATATGCTCTCATATTTTCTCTCTCTCACACACAATATCCTTCATAGTCTCTTCTCAAAATTTCACTCACACGCTCTCTCTTTCTTACACACATTCCCTCACACACTTTAACAGGCACTCTCTCTCAAACACACACACAATCGCTCACTTTCTCTCTCACTAATAATAATAATAAATAATAATAATAATAATAATAATAATAATAATAATAATAAAGGATTTAATCAAACGCATCATTTAGGTTTTTATATATATATATATATATATGGACATTATATTGGTATTCACTGGCAAAATTTATTTCATACGTCACTATTATATACATTTAATAATACAATAAGCCTAGCTAAAAAAATGTTCATGTAAGGTTAACATTGCTTTAGTCCAGTAATTTTAGGCGAAAATCGGGTGTCACTTAAGAAAAATGTCAAATGAGTAAGCTGAATATTGGTTTCCACTTTCATTTTGCTTTCCTAAATAATTTGTCAAAAGTCTCCATCATTCTATTGTATGCATACAATTACAATTTTACTGCACATGAACGGTGCTGAAAATTGTGTTTTTTTTTATTGTTTTTCCCTAATATCTTCATTCCTATTAACGTTATGATCATGAGATATACTAACAAAGAAATAATATCGGAAATTTATACACAAAACAGGTGGTATAGTGTATTGTGAACTACTGATCTATTGGTGTTTTTTTGTAGAATTAAATTATAAGTTTTTTGGGGTAAAGCTGTATTTAGGAGATATGTCAATGTTTTTAGAAATATTATAACTATCTCGCATCAGTTGTGCTATCTACAAAAAATATCCAGATGAAAAAACTAACAGTACTTTTTACTTTCCTAAGATTCCTGAAGGTTTTTAATTTACATTTTAGGACAAATGACTTTTGTGAAGTTAATTTTTAGGCCAAATGACTTTAGTGAAATTAATTTATAGGCCAAATAACTCTAGGCCAATTGCCGAATTCCCGCATTGACGCCGTACCACAAACTAATTGACCAGTTAGGTAGCGGCCTAAAGCAGATTAGAGGAACTGTACCTGAATTTTGGATATTAGAAAGCTAAACACGCAATTATTTTAAGTATACATATTATCTTTGCACCGCGCCATATGCTACTACCTGGCCAGTCTTTTCGCACTTTAATGGCATGGAGGAAAGTTTTAGATCAAATGTAGCCTAATTTCATTTACATAGAGGAAAATTAAATAATCCATTTATAAATAGCACAGTATGTAAGGCTAGAATTCTAATGACAACTGACAACCTCAGCAGAAAACAAATTGGACAGACTTGACTAGAATAAGACTAAGCAAGCTTCTTTAGCTTTTTTTCTCTAAAGGTTTTTTATATATAATATATATATATATATATATATATATATATATATATATATATATATATATATATATATATATATATATAAAAAATACAAGAGGGTTAGCTCACTGGAGCATAATACACTTTACATGTTTAAAAAATGAAATTTTTATGATTAATTTAAATGACAATTTAAGGTAGGTCCTGATGATATTTTTACATTTGTATTATTAATTGTCATAATAATAAGTGAGAAAGAAACTATAATGGTGGCAAGAAGAAGTAGTAAAATTCTATATAATATTAAGTTGATTTAATTTTATGCATGTATTATTATATTATTTGATTAGCGAAAGAGAAAGCTGTGATTATCAGAATTGTGACCATAAGTAATGAAACATATAATAAGCAAAAATTAATATATCTAATAGTTCATAGTTAATCCATCATTAATTAAAAATAGGCCTACATTTAAAACCTTAGTAGGCTATAGTAAGATAAAAAGTAAATAAATAAAAACAAAACTGCTGCTTAAAAGTTTTTATTTGGTAATGTAGTGAATGTGAAATAGTTTAGAAAGTATTCAGTGAATCATATTGAACTATTTAAATGTTCATCAAAAGAAAGTTATTAAGTAAAATATAAAAAATCAAACACAGTTAATTGGTTTGGAAAATTTTATAGGCCCTAAAATATAATTTCATCAGTTAAAACAGCTTTTAAAGAAAATTTAAAAAGTAAAAAAAATGTTTTTATTTATTCCTATGCACGATTCCCCTTAAAGTAATCTGCATTCTCCTGTCAGTCTCTTGGGAGATTCACTTCAGGATGGGTAAACAAACTAAGTTCTATACATAAGTACAGTCTATTAATATTTAAAACTGTTTCCTTAAAATATTGTACTGTACATAGTATATTCCTAACAAATTAACCATACTAATGAATAAATTACTACCCAAGCTTAGAAGTGATTAGTTTACATTTCCATACAACTTTGGCTTCCAGACAACATCTTTATTCAAATGCACGTAGCTTGATGAAGCTATTACCAGTGTATTAATCAGCGAAACTCCTCCAAAGCGAAGTGGTAAATAAATCAAGAAATTGTTAATTGGCAGACTTCCACAGGGAATGTAATTACTTGGAGCTACAAGTTAATTTCCTGACACATGATAAGATCAGACCTCGCCAACTCAGAACTGACATGCATGACATTTGCTAATTAAGTTACTGTCACACACTAGAGACAAGTATCAAGGTGTCAATCTCAACAATGATGAGGTCAGGGTTCGAGTACAGGTCAGGTGCATAAAAGATTGTTTTACTTAAATGGCTTTCCCCTCTTCCTTAACACAAAAAAATGAGCATACATTTCCTCAGACCCTACCTTCCTCATCCCTAACCCATCAGCTTAAAGGTGTGGCCAGCCTGCTCTGGTGCTAAGGCACTATCATTGGCTTGTTCTCGACAACTTTCAGGCAATGGTTCTAACCATCCCAAGCCATTTTAGATTGTTTTAACTTGACAGGAGTGAACCGTGAGCGGATATAGTGATGGAAGCGGATTTACAAATTAGAAATATAAGGTAGCACTATAAGGTAATATTCCATAACATTCCTGGAATGTATTAGGAACTGATGATAGATTTAATGACAATAGTACAGCCTCATTTTATTGAGACTCCATCCACTTCGGTGGTCACGTGGTCTAAGATTCTAAGGTATCACTCTTGAAATAGACTGGATTACTGATGACAAGGAGATCAAGGTTTGAATTCTAGTCGGGTGTACTTAGTGTGATTTGTTCCAATCTCCAGTCTCCCTCCATGCAAATGTGGGTACATTTCCTCAAAATTCAACCTACCTCATCCCTCACTCAGTGTAATTAGTATATAGGTATATGCATATAACCTGAGCAGGTAGTAAGACAAAGTGCTAAAAAAATTAGACTCCCTCTATTGAGAAGAGCTCTCAATATCCCCACCTCTCCTTAAACATTTACTTTTAAAATATGATTGAATAGAATTTGAATAGAAGAGATGCGAACATACACTTAGTAAAGAACCTTGCCTGTCACTACTCACACCACAAGAGGACAATGTTCTGAAACTGCTAATAGCGGCTTTTTTTACTAGGATTCTCAAACAAAGTGGGATAGTATAGCCTATATCCTCTGAATTGTTCAAATGGTTTCCCGGCTCAAGGAGGGACAGAGCTCGAACATTGATTTAGGCTACCACTTAAATGAATGTAAATTTAGATTATTACAAAAATATGTAATCATTAAAGTTTAAACTGCTTTTATTATCTAGTAAGTAAATAATTAATGTGAATACATTCAGAGTTGAAGAAAATCAAAACATAGCAATGTGAGAAAGTTATCAAGTTAATGTTTGTTATGTTTAGTCAGGATCAGGTTAAATGAAAATTTGGATTCAAGAAAAAATGGATTTGATCTATTATCTATATCAAATAAATATTAAATTACACATCTAGGATATTTACATATTTATGCTAATCGGATATGGATGAGGATGGTCAAAGTTAGACGAATTGTAATTGTAATTGTGGAGGTAAAATGAGGAATCACCTAAGAAAATCCACTCTTATGTGTATACAGCTGGGACTCAAACACTGACCTCCACATTACCTGCAGTCCAAGTGGTGCCAAGTGTTATCGCTGCTGTAATTACACTTGTGTCTCTCCAACTCTAATATCCCACAGAGAATATAGCGACCAGTAAAAAGAAAGAGTTAATGTTTTAGGATGGGTGCTATTGGCAACATGGCTTTGACAGCTCCACTCAATGTAGAGGGAAAGGTGAGATTCAACATGGCTTTGACAGCTCCACTCAATGTAGAGGGAAAGGTGAGATTCAACATGGCTTTGACAGCTCCACTCAATGTAGAGGGAAAGGTGAGATTCAACATGGCTTTGACAGCTCCACTCAGTGTAGAGGGAAAGGTGAGATTCAACATGGCTTTGACAGCTCCACTCAATGTAGAGGGAAAGGTGAGATTCAACATGGCTTTGACAGCTCCACTCAGTGTAGAGGGAAAGGAGGGAGTGTTTACTTTGTGTTTCAACATACAGGACAATATAAAGTAACACCCTAGACTTCTAATGAGTCACTCAATTTTGACTCATTTGAGTCTTAGATAGGCTGCTTTAGACATAAAATAATGGTTTGAGTAGCATTCAGTTAAAGTGTTTATATTTAAGTTGAGCCTATTTACTAACTAATGTATACCTACTGTAATAATTTTGTAAATTTGAAAAATGACACCTTGCCAGGGGAATCAAACCATCGATATAAGGTGGGACCTAGTTGATCTATAACTTAAATATGACTTACATTTTCTATATTGCTGATCATGTGGTGTTAACTGTACCTATGAGCATTCTCCTATCCCCCCCCCCCCCCATAAGAACTTATTTACACAATTGTCAAAATTGTATAAAATTTAAAAAGTTAGTGTTGAATAAATAGGTACCTGACTTAATTGAATTGAAATATAAAAGTCAACTAAAGAATGATTACAGTGGCAATGTTTATTCTACAATGCACAGTTGGTTTAGAAATGTGGTCCCTTTAAGTGAAAATTTTATATACCATAGTCTCATATTGATAAAAAAAATCTTTAAAAGACTTCCTTAAAAAGTTGTATAAATATAATCTAGAAAAAAAACTGTATCAACTGTCTATAATACTAAGTTAAAGCTTATTGTGATCCATCTGGGCTATTTTAGGTGATTTATATCTGTGTTGCCCTGTTGGAAAGTGAAAACTTGAGGATAAATGTCAAAGATACATCTAGTGGAAAAAAAACAATAAAAAACGTAGTCAGTGTGTTAAATTAAATAGAGTGTGCCAAAATTAGTGTGAACTAATATTTCATCGACATGCCTGTTCATCTATAATCAAGTTATGATAGTATTCCGAAAATAATATCAATGTAAAAAAAATAAAGGACAAGGTGTGCTTCATCCTGGATGAAAGGGGGGTGGGGGTTAGGGATTGAGATAAGAACACCATATGACACACACCCAAACAAAGCGCTCTCTGGTTACCTGACATATCAACGAAGCAGGCAGGCAGTCTTACCTTGGGTCGGGAAGAATTATCTTTTTACTTGCTCTGGCAGCTGGAGTGCATTTGCTTTTCTCCATTGCCATCAAATAGCTCACATCAGCGAGCACTGCCTCTAGATCCGCCATTTTGCGTACTGTACTTTCACCACCTACTTAAAAGATACACAACACCGCCTACAGCATTATTCTCCCGACGCGAGAGAATCACTCGCAAACCAAACAATCACGTTTCTAAAAGTATGATGGTTTGCACCTCACTTTTTTATCGTTATCACGGTAAATTCACTCATTTTGCAAAACCACACGCATACATCATATTTTTCGTGACATTTAGAACTTCGCACAACTAGTACAGAAAGCTCACTGACGGGACCAAACCACTTTTTTTTCGCACACAACGTTGATTGGTTGATGCCTGATGGCATAAGTTGGTCTGAACAACGATATATGTATATATAGATATATATAATATATTTCTCTAAATATCCAATAGAAGCGCTACTTATAAATGACAGATAGATATATTTTTATTTAGTTGAGGATGATATCAAAATATTATTTTAACCTAAAACTATTTTAAAATATATAAAACAATACTAACTGTAAGAAAAATATTAATTATTTTATTTGTACATAATAATTTGTAAAATCAACGTCCAAATAGTAGACACACAAATGATATTATACTCAGAATAATTTTCACGGAAACCATTATAAACGATACTAGCCCATACTTATTGTCTTTTAGTACATATTTATTTGTAGTGTTGAGGTCCATGGATTAGCTTTATGGGGAGGGGGATTAAACAGCTGTTTATAATATAAGAATTTTTGTTTGTTTATAATGGCAACTACATTAGAAATATCAACTGAAGATCTGTGTGGGAAATTTCAAAATTTGTTATCTAAGTTCACATATCTACTTAATGGCAGAAGCGAAGGTGATCGGCAACATATAAACGCTCTGCTTGATGAGTTGAATGCTTTCGATTTTAGGAATATCTCTTTAGTAAACATAGATGTAAGTTGATTTAACTGTAAAAGATTCTAATCAATAGATAAAATAATGTACATTGAGTGTGGGAATATGGCTTTATCCACATTACTTTTAAAGTATCAAGCAATGGTGCAAGTCACGTTTTTGAAAGTTTGGAACAACAAAATCGAGAACTGTAGCATGTTAAATTGAATACAGTACTTAAGATCCATGTTCAATTAGCTGACAAATTTATCATGGGTTAAATTGGAGCCTCTCTTTACACAGTGATGAATTGATGGTTTTGCTGTGTTTGTTCTAGAATAAGTTAATAAAGTCATTCGTCAGTGTTATAAATCTTTGACTATGTCTTTATCTTGTAAAAACTTACTTTAAAAAAATTAATTGTACTTATATAACTAACTAAATTGCATGTGTACTGTAAGCATCCGTTACACTGTATCAAAATAGTCCCAGAAGATGGCCTAGGCTGTCGGGGATTCAAAATATATAAATAAAAATAAAACTTTAAGCACACGACTGTCTTGTTTTTTGTTTCAGAGAGCTGTGCTTGCGATCAACCAGTGTTGCACGGTGGTGGCTCCAAATGACACATTCCTGGTGGCCAAATGCTGCCAATTGGTATCTAATCTTATATTAAAACAAAGTGTTAAGATGGAGGGCCAGACCTTATACCTGGCTGTGCAATGGAGCTGTCAAGCACTCAGAAACTGTGCAGACATCGCTGTGTTGGACATTCTGCTTGCCTTAGAGGCACTTCTTAGAGGGAATGGAGGGAAGCTAGAAGAGGTAGTTCACCAATGTTTTTTTTAATTCTATTTAGGTTTGAATAATTTTCTTGGCTGGTAGAGTTAGCTCAACTTAACTCCAGACACAGGAGATTGTGGGTTTAAATTAATACTAACCATGACAAGGAGTTTCCCCAGAGTGTTGTTTTCAATCTCTCGTCAGATGAAAGCTATTGCATTTCATCCTGTTTGCATATCTCTTTCCTACTCACTTCTTCAGTTTCTCACCCCTTATATAAGAACTAGCATCTAGGTGGTTGCTGTATTCTACTTTAGACAAAGTTGACATTGAGGCAAGTGAAACTATTAACTGTCTATTTGAAAAATACAAGATTTTTTTATTACTTTTTTTTTTATCTTGAATCTCCTATAGCACCTACCCTCAGAAACCAGCCAATTTTAGAGATTTTTCAAAATTAATTTCTCCACAGCTCCACACTGGATTTTAAAAGTTCAAAGACCAGTTTGAAACTACATTCATCTTTATTCTGAATAATTAATCTAGTGTGATATCTTGTAAAGTGCTCTTATTAGGTTTATTAGTAAAAGAATCAAGTAAAAGGCTAAAACAAAAAATTCATAAAATTATTTATAAACAATAAACTCACACAATTGGCTAGTTATGTAGATTTAGATGTTGTGTGTACAGTAAAATGTGCATATAAGCTCATAATTAATCTAAATTCTACCTGAATTGTTAATAAATTTACCACAAAATTATATTTTACTAACTATAGGCCTACCCGCGAGATGTCACAATGGACCGTAGTCTATACATTAGAAAGTATAATAATCTAGGCCTATATGTAATCAATTATTCAAGTTTTTATCATTCAAACACACATTATTCATAATTGTTGAATATACATTTAGGCCCTATAATATAAAATCATATTTTCATGTTGATGTTTGTGAGCTAGGTCTGCTATAACATATTGTTCACTTTGGTAACAAGCATTGGATTCTTTATTTTATCACTAATTCCGCCAATTTTTATAGTTCATCTTCATTGTCATGTCAACAGTTAAATTCACTATTTCTGCAATTTCATTATCAAATAAACCTTTTCTCCTCGCAATGATTTATTCAGCACAAACACAAGAAACAGAAGCCCATGTTCTTCGCGGTTAGAATCACTGAGCTTGATCTACTTGAGGGTGAAATGCAGGTTGTTCGAGTTATAAAAACGCTACTCAGATGAGCGGTGAGATGTCATCTATGACCTCAACTCGGAACTAATAGTCCGAGGAATGCATAGCCCTAACCAAAGAAATAGAAAATATGAGCAAAGATTTTATACTGATTTAAATTCAAGACCCTATAGAATTGACGTGCTTGGCAAAATTTGTAAGAACAGCCACTCGTAAATTTGATTGGCATGGTGTCAAGAGTGTTAATGATTTGAGGATCTCATCCCCATTAATAATCTACATGATTGATATAGTCCTCCATAGTCCATAGTTGTGCTGTAAATATTCCTAATCCTTAAACCAATGATGCCCTTCATTTATCAGCAGGTAGACAGCTTGCTGGGTGACAGAGGTATCCTAACCTCACTATTGGAAATGGTTGATGAAGACGTGAGACCTAACCAATTAGCTCCCCCGGAGGAGGTGAGACTATTTTGTGTGCGTTGTCTTGAAGCTCTCACCTTCCCATCAGACGAAGAGAAAATTAACCTAGAGGAACAGTATTTAGACACCTGCGCACAGATCTTCCTCAAGACACTCTGTCAACAAAAACATTTGAACAATGACGATGAGTTGTCTCGTTGCAAGGTGAGAATTGTACCTCGAGGACCTACTCACACTACGATTAATAGTTGTTGGTTCTTTGGTTCAAATTTTTAAAGGATAAGTTTGAAGTCTTATGTCGATAAGTAGCAGAAGCTGGTTTATTTATTTTATTGCTTTTAACTTTGTCTCAGTATCAATTTGGGCTAAATGCATACATTAATTAGGCCTATTGCCAATAATGGAACAAGGATGAAGAATTTATAAGGACGAGTACTCACATTAGCCAGAAAGAAAAAAGACATTCCTGTTACTCCCAACCAGGATTTTAACCTCGATCTCCCCATCATTGGCAATCCAGTCTAACATGAGAGTGACAGGTTATACTGTGCGACCACCAGTAGACAGAAGCTTGAAGACGCTGGTTTGGCATGAGCATTACTATTTTTATAAATATTTAACCCACATTGATGAATACGCGGTCTAAGAGGTCACTCTTATAATAGGCTGGATTGCGGATAATGTGGAGGTCAGTGTTTGAGTTCCAGCCATATAAACATAAGGGTGGATTTTCCTAGACAATTCCACATTCTATCTCCACACAAATGTGGGTACTGTTCCTCTAAATTTTCCCTTCATCATCCCTATCTGATTAGCATAGGCCTAAATATATACATATCCTAGATGTGTAGTTGAATATTTATTTGATATAGATAATGGATCCAATCCACTTTTTCTTGAATCCAAATCTTCATTTGACCTTATCCTGATTCTGACTTTAAACAGAACAAATATTAGAGGAAACTTCCTCCCATTGGTATATTTGGTTTTCTTAAACTCTGATTTTATTGACATTAATTATTTATTTACTATATATGATCAAAGCAGTTGTAAATTTAATGTTAGCACCCACCTTGGTGGCGTAGTTAGCTAAGCACTAGTTTTGTGTTGAGTTAGACTGCTGAGGATGGGGAGATTGAGGTTTGAATCTCACTTGGGTGAATTGGGGGTGGTTTGCCACACAAATACGGGTTCACTTCCTCCAATTCCTAACCCACTAGTGTAATTAGTACTTAAGTGTGTAGCCCAAACAGGTAGTAAGATCTGGTGCTAAGTATTATTATTAGTATTTAATGTTAGCATGTTTTTTTGTCATATTAATCTGAATTCATTTAAGCGGTAAATCAATGTTCTGGGCTCTGTTTGTGGAAACTCACAATCCTAAAATTTTGCTTGTTTATACCACCAACAAGCATAATTCCTTTAAAAGAAATTCATATCCTAAATTTGAAGAAAAACAAAATATTTTTTAACTGAATCTCAAAGCTGAATTAATTTTTCTCTTATTATTGAACATTCTCTTTAGGAGTTTGAGTAAACGAAGTGTCCATCCCTAATTTAGTATTTTGTTTAACTCTGCTTGTTTATTTGTTACAGTTGGTAATATCGTGTCTTAGAGGTTTGGAAAATGTGTTGGTCGAGTCAGGTGCGTTACTGGATGTGCTTCTAGGGGATGTGCTGGGCGTGGTGCGAGCATTCATGCTCTATGGTCTTCCCAGTCATTCCGGTCTTGTGCCCCAACCTGTGTTCCCTGTACATCTTGCGCAAACAGACATAAGTCAACGTAAAAATGAGTCTAGAGGCAAGAAGGTGAGTGATTGTTTCGTCAATGGAGTGATTATATCTACAAAACATTTTAATTGCCCACATTCTCCTTAATATCTGAAATTACAAATGCCACTATTCATGTTTTTCTCAACTCTGATTTCTCAAAATTTACAATTTAAATCTTTTTCCATTCATCCAACAACTTAAAAAATACATATAATAAAATACATTTACATGTCCATGTTTAATTTGTGTAAGATTGTATTACACAGAGGTACATAACGTCGAATGCGTCTAGAATTTGCTGGTATTAGAATGAAACAGCAATAAAACTAAGTGGGGTCACAATAAAAAAAAATAGCCTAGCCAGCACGTTCATTTAAAAATATTGAGGAGCTAAGAATCAAGGTTTCAGTTAATAGAATTTGATAACCTTACCTAAAAGTCTTGTTCTGTTAGGGTATGTGACATTTATGTTTTGTATTATGCTAATATTACCGACATAAAACTAAATTATCATCATCAAAGGTCTGGTATACTTTGTTGGAGAAATGGTATAGAAAATTCAAACATATTTCTTTGTGGCCAATATTGATAATATTTTACTATAGGGATCTAAATTAGCAGATTCCCACATGCCTTGGGCTTATAAATTATTTCCGAGGGCCCCTAAGATGCCAATAACACTTACGTATTATCTCGGACTTGGCACATTTTCTCTGCTTGTGAACGTGGTTACAGCTGTATGAATCGAATAAAATCTTAGTATGAATGGAATCGCCTGTCACAGCCTTTGACCAATCAGAATGCATTCAAAACTGGTTTGTCAACCTGCCGGCCTGACTATAAGCAGTAAATCAGGTAAGAAAAGTGGACCTGTAGATTTTTTGATGGGCCTTTAAATATTCTGTGCTTATTAGCAAGCTTGTTTTACCATATTAGTATTGTTAATTTATACGTATTAATTGGTACTAAAAGTGACAGTTGGTATATGAATATATTAAATTTGTTTTAATAACTTTAGTATCTACCAGGTGCTGTCCTTCCTACCAAAATCATGGTATAGTTATGTTTGTTCTTGAATGAAATTAGTCTAAACTACTACTAATCATGAAAATAAGTTTTTTTAATATCTAAAATTCCAAATTTGAAGATTTAAAAAAAAAATCTCAAATCTGAAATGTTTTTGAATCTTGACAACCCTTTAGGAGCCAAGGATTTGCCTAGCCCGTGATTAATTTTTATTTCAAAAGCACTAATTAGTGTGCCACATGTTTGTTTTATTGACTTCTGTCAGGTTGTACGACTAAGAAAAAATAAGACACCTGCCCAAAAGAAAAAGAATGAGGCTATCAAAAGTAAACTTGTAGATGAAGATCCTACCAACTCTTCCACTTCGCCGCAATTTAACAAGTTCCGATGCTTTGCGACTGCCAACTACTCGCAGAGCGAAGTCCATCAAGGATATGGTATTATCGCTTTGAATCATGTAACTAATATATACCATTTATTAAAATGGTTTATTATTTGTTTTTTACACTTTTAAATAACTATGAAAATTACAAAATGCATTCACTAGTTTTTATCTAGTTTATTTATTTTGGTTTTTACAAAATGTTATATTTCATATCTTGAACCAATAATTGTGGAATTTTGTTTTAGTCCTTGCCCTAAATTTACAATATCCCAAGTAAGTCAAGAATTTCAAAAATTGTAATGATTATTATTTATATTGTATATTTTAGATTAAATATTTTGTTTGATTCTAAATAATTACACAAAATTTCATAAAAATTAAAGCTGCCAGATTTAAATGTGTTTTATATTTTATATAACTTGCATAACCATAAATCATAATTGACTATTTATAATCTGTAACAGGGTCAGGTTAGTAAAATGCCTTTATCTGCCTATTTTCTTACATAACTATTCCTAATTTATTTGTTTCCATTCTTCTTCTCTCTCTTGTACACTTTTTTTTATCTACTCCTCCCATCTCTTTCTTGGTCTCCCTTGAGGTATTTTACCTCCACACTTCCACCCCATCATTCTCCTTGAGATTCTTTATTTTTCCATCATCATTACATGCACACACAAAAAACTGTAAATTATGCAAAAACTGTTTTAATAATGTAATCCCTTGCATCATCGGTTAATTGGTTCGAGGTATCACTCTGGCAATAAACAGTTGGGGGACTATCAGAGCTCAAATCTCAATCAAATGTACTGAATGTACACATATGCGGGTATATTTCCTCAAAGTTATATTTTTATTCTCCCCCATTTAATTAGCGTAAATATGCTGGTGGTAGTAAGATGTGGTTAACGGAATCATTATTTTATCACTGTTTCAATGTACAGTTCGTGAAACCTCCTCTTGTTTCTAATATATCTTTCATCTTCCTTAAGGACCCTCCTGGCTAAGGATGAGTGACTCGGACTACTCCGATACAGAGGCAGGGCAAGCCACCAGGATACGAGAGACTGAGGCCAGGGTCAGACAAGCGGCCCATTCCCTTCTTCTCTCCACCATCAAGGTGACGTCATTACAGAGTAATTGTCCGTATATAGTCTGTGTTGTATTATAATGGCCTTTTCACACTGGGACACTTAAGTGTCTGAGCCTCGTCATGTGTGATGGCAACGTCACATTTGTTTCATTAGGAGTGTTCACACTGGGACACTGGAAACGGACATTGTAGTTCTGTCATCTAGCAGCAAGCAGTTATGTGTTGATTTGATGTCGAGCACGCTGTTGTTTTTCCTGGTCTAGCCATGACTATCACAGAGGATCCTATAGGTTATGTAGAAAGTAATCCTTTTATCTGGTAGGCCTCAGGTCATCAATTAGTTTGTTGGCCAAGTCTTTCTCAAACCAATCACATAGCAGGAGAAGTGCGTGTAAGCATTTTTTCCTCATTGCCCACCTTTATATTCTGTTTAAAAGCAATAGTAACAAAATGTTCTTATTGCTTAAGTCAGTTTTAAATACTAAAAAATATTAAAATGCTATACAGTTTGCTGTCAATTAAGTGTCAGATGCAGGTGTCCCACCACTGCAAACTGCAAAAACAAATGAGTCAATAGTGACCATCACTGGTGTCCCAGTTTGAAAGGACCCTATTTGAGTAAAAATGAAGCTTTCTTCCATTTTGCATCATCAAATTGATTCACAAGCGTTTTCTTGAATTGCAGTGTATGTTGACTGAGCTTTTAAACTAATATATTAGTTATCAAATGAATTGAAAAATGACACCTTGACACCGGAATCTAACCGGGAACCTTTGGCCTTTGGCTTAGGGTGCCATTGCTCTACCACTGAGCCATCTAGGGATTGTCCCTTTCTCGGTGTCATTCTTCACTCATATTTTAAGGCTAAGGGCGCGTACATACAGAGAGCAACTCGCAACGGCAACACAACGAAAACTGCAGTTGCTCGTGTAGAGCACATAGAGTTGAATGTAACCGTTTATACTGCGGGAAACGAGAGGAAGACTTCAACGCAACTGCTGGGAAACTCGCTGCTCTCTGTATGTCCGCGCCCTAAGACTACGCACATACATACAATTGTTGCTCCAACCAAACAGTTTAGTAGGGACATGTACGTTTTGCATGTTCACCACAACTAAATAGTTCAGTCACGGACCCATGCATACAACCAATTGATTGTCGAGCTTCAAAATGTTTAACAGAAAGGCACACGAATATCCATCAACAAGTAAGACAAACCCATAAATAGTATATTTATTCTTTGTTGTCACCCAGTTTTGAACCAACTACACCAGTAGTATTTTATAATTATTTGAAAAGATAAAATTATAAAAATATGGGAAGGTTAAAAAACGAAATAAAGGGAGGGGGGGGGAGAGAATAAGGTGCATAATATACGGGAATCGGGTTTCATGTTCGTGCCTTTGAAGTGAACATCCATGACATAATCAACAGATACTGGAAACAAACACATCTTTGCACAGGCATCTTTCTGAAAAATAGATTAATGTTTTGTCAAATTATATTTCATAAAATATTATATCTAAAAAATATATATTTTACATTTAGACCTACAACATTATCCATACGAGCTTATTTTATTTACTATAGAATGAGTTTATTGAGTTAACTTTTCTCATTGATTGGTACAGCTATATCTCTATTACTTGAATAAAGTTTTCGGTTCCATCTTTGGATTACTCCCGTTATAACATTGTAAACGGGAAGTGACTCTACTGTGCAACTATCAGCCACCGACTGAACAGGTCGACCCGCGACTGTTTACTCGCTAGTATGTGCATGCCAATACAAAGTCATGGATATAGTACTGTCTGAGATTAGTTGTTCAAGAGTTTAATCATAAACCCATATCGGCTGACATTTGGCGGGTTGCAATCATATTGATAGTATGCGGACTCCCATATGAGTCTGTGGGCATTTGATAAACGACCAAACAGTCGAACAATTAAAAATTGTCGGTCTGTGCCTAGCATAAGTCTGTGATGAATGTGAGAATATCATCAGCCACTGAGAGCTATTGCAACCACCACCAGCTCGGTTGAGCCTTTATGGTGCCAATAGTACCAATATATTGTACATTCCAAGTGAATCAAGATAGGAAAATACAATGGTATAGCATTGGTGCGCTAAGCCAAAGGTCCCAGGTTCATTTCTTTTGTCCAGCTGTAATTTTTCAATTAATTCAATTATGATTTAAATACAGTTTATTTCCATAATTACACACATTCATCCCCCAAGCTTTGCCTTTCATATTTACTTAATTGTATAGTGTTGCTTTCTCCTATCTCAATATATGAGTGGCACACTAGCCCCATGACTTCTTTGGTGCTGACTGACAGCTCACAGCTGACAGCTGATGGCTTTGAAAAGTTACCAGACCAAATTATGTATCTCTACGCCAAACCATATGATCTGCAAAAACATGTATTTAGCAGCTATCACTTCTGACAGTCAACATTTAGTTATATACCTAAATGTTGACTGTCAAAAGTCAGCTGTGAGCTGTCACTCAGCACCAAAGAAGCCATGGGGCTACTGTAGAATAGCCAAAAGTGAGCAGATCAAGATCATAAATATAGCCCCAGGTGACTTGGTACTTATCTCATAGATAATTATACAGTCAACTCTGGTTTTAATGAACATTCGGCTACAGTGAACCTAATTCATTGGTTCCAACCCACATACATTTCAATATGTGTTAAAAAAAATTGTTAATAATGAACCCTCAACATTTAGGGAAAAGAAAAATTTAAACTTTCAATAAGAAATTTCATTCTAACATCATAATTCTTTAAAAACATAACTTTTTGGTTGTTTGAACTTACAAACATCAATTCTTTACCTCATTTCTTGTTTAGGTAGCACAAAGCTGGACTACAGTAGCCCCATGGCTTCTTTGGTGCTGACTGACAGCTCACAGCTGACTTCTGACAGTCAACATTTAGGTATATACCTACATTTTGATCGTCAGAAGTAATAGCTGTTAAACACATGTTTTTGCAGATCATATGGTTTGGCGTAGGGATACATAATTTGGTCTGGTAACTTTTCAAAGCTGTCAGCTGTAAGTCAGCACCAAAGAAGCCATGGGGCTGCTGTTAAAGTATGGAATGTAGGAGGGAGGGCTGAGCTTAAACAGTCACTGCACTCATTGACCTGACTTAAGTTTTAATACCTTTGTTTGCGGCAAGTAAAGGAAGACAGTCTTCTAAGTTGTATTAATACAACAGGAGTTACAAGACAGTGAATGACAGTCTGTGGCCATTTAGTAAACTAATCCCTTTCTTCAAGAGGGTGTATGAAACCCAAAAAATTAGACTTTTATACTCAATTTAGTTTTTTGAATGCTTGATAGTGTGGAGTCAAGTGTGTAAAAAGCACAGACTCTAGAGAAGGATCTGGAAGAAATATTAACTAAAACAGTATACAGTAAACAGCAGCATAAACCGATATTTTTTACCAAGATTAATTAATAGATTTCAATAAAGAGCGATTGTATTTGAACTCTACCCACCTCGGTGGCGTAGTTGGCTAACGCGCTTGTGTTGAGCTCGACTACCGAGGACGGGGAGATCGAGGTTCGAATCTCGGTCGGGTGAACTGGGAGTGGTTTTTCCTAAATGATTTTCCACTCTCCCTCCACGCAAATGCGGGTTGACTTCCTCTAATTAAACCTTCCCTATTCCTAATCCATTAGCGTAATTAGTACTTAAAGTGTATAACCCGAACGGGTAGTAAGACGCGGTGCTAAATAATAATAATAATAATAATAATATTTGAACTCTAATTTTGTTTGTCACTAACCCACTACTTTCAGATTTTTTAAAATCAATTTTATTAAACTTCAGAAATATATCCGAGTCTGTAGAGATTCCTTATAACCAGAGTCGACTCGTGTGTGTGTGTGTGTGTGTGTGTGTGCGTGTGTGCGTGTGTGCTGTGTGTGTGTGTGCAAAGATGAAATCAGCTTAGGTGGCTACATGGTCTAAGCCGCTACTCTCGCACTAGGGTAGACTAGACTGCCAAAGATTGGGAGGTATCAGGGTGTTTGATCCCAGCCGAGTGTACTGAGGATCTTTTTCCTAAATGGTTTTCCACTCTCCCTCCATGCAAATGTAGGTACACTTCCTTTAAATTCAACCTTCCTAATCCCCAACACATTAGTGTACAACCCGAACAGGTAGTAAGACACGATGCTAAAAAACTCAGATGAAGTGGTTTGTGGAACATGCCGGATGCAGGCGTGTGACAAGAAGGTTTTGTTCGGGTATTGGCCGAGTCTCCTGCCTGATGGCCCACACCCACCGCACACCCGCACGTTAATCACGTGTCTTCTCAAGGACCCGTCACCCAAAGGGAGGATGGCTGTCAGCAGTGTTCTTATCAACATGCTCCTGGGTTCCAGACTATACTTGTCCCAAGCTGAAGACAGGTACGCTCACATTCAAAAATATATTACAATTACTAGAGGGGACCAAGTCCAAGTTTTGAGTTGAAAAGTGAACCTGAATCAAATTTTTAAAAGTCTAATCAAAGTTTGAATAGTTTTTGTTAATTATTGTTGAATGCATGAATAAATATAATATTGTGCTTATTTTTATCACCTCATCATCATCATCATGAACAGCCTCCAACCACTGGCTGGGTCTGTTTGGAACATCAGCCTCGCCACCGTATCCTCTCCTCCTCCACCATGACCCACTCTCCTCCTCAATTCTCCTCACATGACCTATAAATTAAAATCACTTAGCTAATGTTGTATTGTTCAATTGTTTATAATATTTCATTCTAATCTGATAAATCCATTTACTATCACAACATGAAATTTAATTATTACTTCAGATTTTTTTCTTTGTATTGTATATAAAAACTAGAATTAGATATAATTGAACATAAATTGAGTCTTTTCGCTACTGATATATTTGTTTGTGAAGCTTTGTAATTATAAAAGCAGGATATTTTTTTTTATCTTTGCACACTCCTACTGATATCAAGAATATCGAGAACCTATATAACAAGTTTTGGTATCTCAATTCTTGGCTTTCAAATCCCAGAGAGGGAAAATTCCTGTTTAAATTAAACGGCAATATTTAGAATTTTTTTTATTGTGACCATTACTAAGATAGGTTTTTACGAAGGCTTCAAAACCAAATATATATGTTTTCTGATTTTTGTTACAGTTCTTCAATCAAACATTTTAAAGTTCTGATACTGGTTCTGGTGAGAGTAAAATAAAAGTTCATGCTCTTTTTGGTTCTTAATTAGGTTCCAGTTATTTTAAATACATCATAACCTTACAAAAAAAATCCAGAGAAAAGGAAGAATCGAGTTTTTTCAAAATAAAACTAAGTTAAATAAAAAGAGCCATAAAACTTATTTATAAAAATGAATTATACAAATTTTGAACATTTTAGAACCAATAAAAACCTTTATAAACATAACAATTAATATTGATTCCAATTCTGATTCTGATGCTTAAGAAATTTTATTTTTAGGGTTTATATGTATGAAATAAAGTGCATGGAGTAAAAACAATTGGTAATAAATAAAATGATAGAATATTAGGAAAATTGTAGAGCACAAATAAAAGTAAAAACACTAACACAAGTCTACTACTTCCTGAGGAAGATGTTATATTAGCATCGAAATATTGATGTGTGTGTGTGTGAATATGTGTTAGTGTTTTTACTTTTATTTGTGCTCTACCATTTACCTAATATTCTATCATTTTATTTTTAGGGTTTGTGTTCTGGTTCTATTTCCTTAAAAATAGCTGCTAACTTTGGTTATCGATTCTAATTCTGGTTCAACTCTCTATTTTTTATACTGTTTAACTTTATTTCTTGTGGTCTTGCACAAATCCAACATTGCCATTTTGTTTAAGTATTTTCTTTTTAATATTTCAATTTTATGTTTGCAAATAGATTACAGTGCGGTTAGAAAATAAATAAACACATTTTTAATGTGAAATTGGATGGATAGAAAATTATTTAGACTGTAAAGGTTATGAATCTTAATCTAGACACTAACACTCGTCACTAAACATCAGGAATAAGATAGCTATTCTGTATCTGTCTCATTGAGAGTTATATGACCTCCTTCACTCCTTCTAATGACAGCTGTTGTTTGTTTGTCTCATTGAGAGGAATAAGACCTCCTTCACTCCTTCTAATGACAGCTGTTGTGTGTTTGTCTCATTGAGAGGAATAAGACCTCCTTCACTCCTTCTAATGACAGCTGTTGTTTGTTTGTCTCATTGAGAGGAATAAGACCTCCTTCACTCCTTCTAATGACAGCTGTTGTGTGTTTGTCTCAGTGAGAGGAACATGACTGCCTTCACTCCTTGGTCATGACAGTTGGCAACATGGTGCGGAGCTACATCGCTCTCTCTGTCTTGCGGTAATAGCCGAGAACTCATTGTCTGTCCTAACTCAGCTCTGAGTGCCTCGCAGCTCTGTGCAGAATACTCCGTATCACCGCCTCGCCCCAGGACTCGTCACTAGAGTTGTCAGCATCGTGTGCAGGTTCATCACACATAAAGGTTACCAACACTTTAAAAAGCTTTTTTTGCTTTATGAGTAATTGTATTATATTTGGAAGAAGGTACAAGAAAGGTTGATAGAAAACATATAAAAAGGAACAAACACAATATGGCTTTTACAAAGATAAGAATAACGCAGTTCACAATTTCCACTGCTGCCATCGGGTAAAGAGGCTACCATACCTTTTTCCCAGTGGAAGCAGTGTAAAGTGTGAATTGTGTTCTTTTCTTTGTAAAAGCCATTTTGTGTTTGTTTCTTTTAAATGTTTCTCTCCACCTTTCCTATACCTTCTTTCAAATATAATATAAAGCTTACCAACTGTCAACGATTAATATTTGGTTAGTTTTATTAACACGTTAAAGCACACTCAATTAGCACTGAAAAACAACAAGTAGGAATGGACTCCTCAAACCCTCAAGTCCTTAAGAATATTAGATATTCAACCATTTGGAATAATGTCAAGTTCAAATTTATTTTACATACTTTTTTTACTTACTTTTTTTAATTATTCTTTCTGCCACATCTTGGTACCCTTTCGTCGTTTACACATACATTAATTACAATATTAGATTAGGGATGAGAAGAATTTTAGAAGAAATGTATCGCAATTTGTGTGAAAGGAAAGGGGAAAATATTTAAGAAAAACAAGCTTCAGTAAACCCAACTTGGATTCGAGAGGAACGCTTTAGACCATAAACCACCATTGCAGCTTATTTCATAATTTTGAATTGGAGTTTGTTTTAGAGCCATAATACTGCTTATTGATGATTCACCCCCAACATAATTATAGGATAAACTTTACCACCAGACTCCAGACCATTAATTTCACATTTAACTAAATGTATGAATGTTATAAATGAATGCATTTAAAAAAAATAAAAATAAACCTTTAGTTACGATTTCTCTTTTTTACTATGTCCATAATTTGATCCAATATTCAAATTTTAGATTCATAGTTAAAATGAGGATTTGTCTTTGGATTTTTAAGATAGTCTATTCAACCCAACCTTAGCCTGCTCGAACACATTACTTGACTTTACAGTGTTACCACAGTTTAAATAAATTAAATTACTTTATTATTTTTTAGATGCCAAAGTTCAAGTTTCGAGTTTGACTGTTTTGGGATCTGTGGTCGCCTTTGAACCGTCCACACCAGAAATTCTTCGTATCATTTTAAAACCTATTGAACCGAGGCTATGCACAGAAGATGGGGACCACGTGAGCCTCTCGACTTCTGAAGCTTGTGGGAGCTCAAGCAGTATTTGCGAAGATGCTGGTAATCATTCAGGATACATCTTCTTTTCAGTTTAAAATAAATTTTTACACCCATTACTATTTCCAGCCTGGGGCCCGGGTCACTTTTTTTTATTCAAACCATATAATTTCCACTACCGGCTTACTAGGCCTGTCTTAGCAATTTTTCGGCCATGCCGGGAATCGAACCTGTGACCCTTAGCTCAGTAGGCAGTCTTGCTACTGACTGAGCTAATATGTTGGATGGTTTAAAAATAAATATATTTTAAATTAGTAGAATTGATACTAAAATATTTAAAATGACTAGTATAAATATAATTTTCTTAAATTTTATCGCAATAAAAATATTTATAAGATTCACATAGATTTGGTTTCATATCTAAATTTTTGAGAAATACTATTGAGTGACAATAATGGATAGGATGATGAATGATAGGGTGAGAGGACTAGATCAGGACAGGATAGAGAAGGCACGACTAAGGTAGTAAGGTCATGTGAGGAGAATGGAGGAGATACCAAAGAGGATGCTGGAGGCCGAGAGGAAGACCAAGGGACAGATGACTGTGGAGAAAAGAGAAGAGTGGGTGGGGAGCAAAGTTACCGTACATTGGAGACCCGGCCAGTGGCTGTTCACAATGATGATGACTTATTGATTTAGAGCTATGATTCCTGAGGCAGTGAGACATTTAATTTAAATAAGATGAAAGGCACAGGTTTAATAAATACAAGTAACTATACTTTATTATCTCGTCATATATCTTTGAGGAAAACCTATTTTCACTTTTTTAAATAAATTGAAAGAATGTACTAGAAATAGTGATAGAAACATATAAAAAGTACAAAGACAATATGTCTTTTATACATAAAAGAACAAAGTTCACATTTTACACTGCTGTCATTGGATAAAGAGGTAATGGCTGCCTCTTAAAGAAAATCTATAGCTACCACCCAGTCCCCTGACCTAGGTTTCATTCTATCAGAGCTCACCAGTAGGTAATGGGAACAAGCAATACAACTTCCTAAAAGAGGAAACCAAAATAGTGCAAAAGAAAATTAGTAACAAAAGACAGAACACCTAGATAGGAGCATGTAAAATTTAAACATAAAGGGCAAACACAGTAAAAGGACATTGGATTCGAAAATATAAAATATATCTCTTTAAGGAAAACCTCTTTTCGCTTTTTGAGGTAAATTTTGTTATATGTTTTTTACATCTTGTGAATGTGGGGAATGCCAGGCCCCCACCGTGGTTCGGATTCCACGTTAAACTGTAGGTCCTTCATTTCATCTCACAATCACCATACCATTACACATTAGCGTAAGTGCGTATAACCCAAACAGGTAGTAAGACGCGGTGCTAATAATAATAATATATGTTTTTATCCATATTTACTGTACCTTCTTCCAAATACATATACAAAATACTTCCAAAAGTGAAAATAGGTTTTCCTAAAAGAGATATATATTATAATGGTAGCGGCAGAAGTAGCGCCCTTTTTTTATGAATGGATTTTTTAATCCTAATTGTAATCTTTATAATCTCTATATTTATGTTTGAAGTTTCTGATATAAAATGGCCCATTGTCTAACAAAGGACCAACGAATGTGAAGAGTGCAGCTTTATTATAAAAACACTGGAGCTGCGACCTCTTGTTTGTCAGCAGAAGAATTTGTTACACGACAAGTGTAGAATCATAACATCACAAGTCTTATCCTAAAATTTAAAACTATATAAAGTTTGTGTGGATTACCACATTCAGCAACAAGTGAAGAAAAGGCTTCTGAATTACGGGAATCATTGGAGCACAATCCGCTGAAATCTAATAGACCTCTCTCACAATAACTAGGTGTCAGTAATAGAAGTGTTCACAGAGTGTTTAAACAGATGCTTATGAAGCCATACATACATACTTCTTGTGTTACAGTCCTTGCGTGATGGAGACTCATATAGGAGGGTACAATTTTATGGAAAATTTTTGGACAAATTATGTGAGGATGAGAACTTCCCAATGAAGATAGAGCAGGGTTGCCACTGACCTGGAAAGTCAGGGAAATTATAGTTGGTCATGGAAAGTTAGGGAGGTGTAATTATGGTCAGGGAAAGTTTTTTAGTGTATTCCATTAAATTGCAGATTATTTTCTTCATGGCTTCTTCGATAAGAAATCAATTATTTTGAGGTAAGATGGTATACTATGTACTATAACTTCTTATTTGTGAAACCTGATTTGGTTGTGGCTAAGACAGGTTGAAAATGTCACTGGCTTAGAACGAGCTTTAATTGTAGTTGATAACATAAACAAATTCTTACATACTGTACCTCTAAATTGCCTCATACCAAACCGACTGAAAGTGTCATTAGCACACTGATGACAAATCTCTCAAATGTAAACTCTATTTTTTTTAAGACGTTGGCTGGAGAATGTGAACCATTCCTATGAAAATTTCAGTCTGCAAGGCCCCTTATTACTTAATTATACCGTGATCTCCATGACCTTTCAAGAAGTCTTATGAGCCATGTTGTTGCATCATTTCCTTACCTACACTCTAATCTGTAGAGAAGGGAATGATGACTATTACAAGATAAATGTATAACAGGGTAGAGACAGGGAAAAATTTCATAAGTGTAAAAGAATTGAATAGGTAACAAAAAATAGATTTATTATACAAATAACATAAAAAGGTGATATGGGGTTACATTTGCTATGATAGGGTTTAACAACTCCAAAAACATAGGAACTACTCGTAGCCCGGGAAAATAACATGTCCAAGATGATACGGTAACAGTCAAATGGAAGTTAAGCAGATAGAGGATATAGGATTCCAAAACAGCCGGGCTAGCACCAGACTTCCACCAGAAGGGTCTAAAGTCTAAAAAGATAACATGGAGAGTTAGTAACTTGTAAAGATATAACAGCAAATCCTATAGTTTTAGCGTTACTAAGTTAAATGTCGACTAAGCTACCTAGCTCGACTTGAAAAAAGGAACATTCTATACAACAAATGGGTAAGATGACCGTAGGTCAATTACATTAGAAGAAGCTAACAATCAGGTGTCCACACAAAATTGTACTATGGCCGGTCCTTTCACAGTAGTTACAGCCAGAGCACTCAATAGTACATTTATACCATTACCCACTCCCTGGGGTATACATCAAACCTAGTACACATTAACTTCAAAAACTTGGACCAATGAGGTGCCAACAAGGGGCAAATGAAAATACTATCTGTGAAGGCCACTATATAACACTAGCCGTGTTTCCCACTTTGTACACCCAAAATAGTAACGCAGAAAGAGGGGTGCCAACAAGAATGCTGTAAGATACTGACCTAACTAGGTCCTCAAATAAAGGTGTTAGACAACCTGCTTGTAGCCATACAAAATTTGAACAAGTGAGCATGGCGTTCACGGCGTCATGAGATATTGTGAAGTTATAAGGACTTAAAACGGAATAATGAACTTGTGAAGAAAAGGAAGCTTAAGGTAAGCTCCTAAGGATATATAGAAAGAAAACATAGTCATATGGACTAAAGCAACAAGTCTGAAGGACTTGGAAACATAATGAATATTTGGATCTCAAACAAGATTCCCTAGCTGTTGAGGTGGTGAGAACCACGACCCAACCATCATGGGCAGTGGTATCTTCTTCAGGTGCTGGAGCAGAGGTTCTTCCTTCGAGGATATCCAATGATGAACTACAGACGAATGAACCCAGGGGTCACCTGTTATGTACGCCCTTATCCGACTCTAAACAGGACCAGGCATGTAAATAAGAAAAAAGGATGAAGGGGGGGAGAGGGGGAAGGGTTGGAACAGAGGAGAAAGAGTTGACCAGGAAGTCCGCTAGGGCAGCAGTGCTCGCGTTAGCAACATTGAACCAACAACAATCAGGCTTTTCTTCAACTTGGAGTTCAAGGGCTTAGACGTCTGTTTAAAACTGCCACGTCTTTGCTTCCGCCATGCTGGCAGCATACTGCATCGAAGCATGGTGATTGTATCCGGGAACATCCACTTAATGTAAGTAGAATACAAATGATATTTTTGCAGAATATATAAGTTTTACTTCTCTTCTTTGGATTCTATTATGTCAATTTAGTATTTTGTGCAGATTACGACTTGTAGATGTCATATCACTTGGTTGACATGCTACATTGTTAAAGCTGCTAACTGTAGTAGTAAACTTGTTGCTCTAGATCTTAATTGCTGTGAAAATATGCTTCAGTTAAAACACATTAACGTTGGGTTCAGTACAGTGAAACTCCTAAAGAATGTAAAGGCATCTGAGAAAGATATTCTTGTATTCAGAATGAAATGTCAGAAAGTTGTGATAGCAACTGTTAAAAATGGTAAGTCATGGATACTATAGTACTATGTGCATTGATTATTTTATAATACAAATAAATATAAAATTTAGTCATGAGGTGTGTGATGGTACCATGTCTATAGAATAGAAATGCCTGGAGTATGATTTTCCTATTCAGAAATTCCTATTGGCAGAAATTGTCTAATATCGATACACATTCCTATCGTGGGAAAGGTGGAGGTCATTTTCACTATTTGTAGTTATTTTAAATTGACATACTCTAAGTATTATTATTATTCTACCAGCAGTTTTGGAAAAGTCAAGGATGTTTTATATTTTGGTCAGGGAAAGTCAGGGAAATGAAATCGAGGATATTGGTGGCAACCCTGTAGAGTGATTGGATGAAGATACATTTAGATTGAACAGGCATACCAACCGCTACAATTATCTGTACTGGAGTGAAGTTAACCCACATGCTATCTTAGAAAAAAATATGAACCTACAAGAAGTGACAGTTTGGGCAGAAATTTCTTGCATGGGCTTAGTTGGGCCAATATTCTCTGATGGTAACGTAATCATAAAAATTACTCACATGTCCTACAAACAGAATTCTAGCCTAAGGTCGGAAATGAGGTTGGTGTGTACTTTCAACAGGACATTGCACTACCACATTATTATTTGTGTGTTATACAAAGGTTGGTCAGGGATTTAAAAGGGTTGTTGATATACAGACGGGTACCACTTGAGTGGCCAGCATGATCGCCGGACTTCTTTTTGTGGGATGTCCTTAACGATATTGTGTACAAGGATAAACCCTGAACAATTCCTGAATTGAAAGACACAATTCGTGACAAATTTACTGCCATTACTGTAGACTTATGCCGTACAGTTTGTTTAAGTGTGGTTAAAAAGGTCGATACCTTTCTTGCACATGATAGACAGCATTTTGAGCACCATACCTAAATTATATGTATGGGGTGTTACTTTTACCACACTCGGTATATTCAAATACATTGTCCTTTTTCTGTGTATGTTCTTTATGTATAGCTTTTACAGATTCATATCTAAGTGGCCTATCATTCTTTAATTATTTCTTTTTGTTTCCTCCTTTAGGAGGTTGTGTTGCCCGTTTCTCACTCCCTCCTGATGAGTTATAATGCAATGAAACCTAGGTCGGGGGAGTGTGAGTTAACGCTAAATTTTCTTAAAGAGGCAGCCATTACCTTTTTGTCCAATGGCAGCAATGTTGTTGTTGTTATTATTTTTTTTTTTTTTATTATTTTTATTATTTTACTATTATTTTTTATTATTATTTTTTTATTATTATTTTATTATTATTTATTTTTTATCATTATTAGCACTGTGTCTTACTACCTGTTCAGGTTATATGCACGTATGCTAATGTGCAATGGTAGGGTGATTGTGAGATGAAATGGAGGACCTGCAGTTTAACGTGGGATCCGAACCACGGTGGAGGCCTAGCATTCCCCACATTCACAAGATGTGATTAATACACGTCTTGTCAGAGGTTAAGGAAGGGTTTGGTAATCAGATAAATCTGTGCCGGGACCGAGGATTGAACCCCAAACCCCAGCAGAGAATTCCGACACCTTACCCCTAGATCACCAGGTCACCCGGCAGCAATGTTAAGTATGAACTGTGTTATTCTTTTGGTTGTGGGCGCCATATTGTGTTAGTCTCATTTTATGTCATTGTCCCATTAAATATTTTGAAGTACGGATTTTATATAGGGCTAAAATAATCTTAACTTTTTGCACCATTAATATATTTATCTAGTACAGGGTTCCTACGCTCTGGAAAGTCAGGGAAAAAAATAATAGTCAGGGAAAGTCAGGGAAGCTTTAAAAAGGTCAGGGAAAGTCAGGGAAATGACAATTCATGTCTTCATGTCACACTTAGAAAAAACAAAGAAAATATTTTTTCTATTTACTGCGTCATAAGCCACTGCCCCAATGAAGAAAGCTGAGGGGCACTTACCATGCTCAAACTTGCCCTAACTTAAGTTTTGGTAGCATTTTATTTCAGAATGTGAACGCAGAGGTCTCCTAGCCTGCACATGACAATTCTTTTAACTTTAGTGATCACTTGTTTTTGTTCTTGTTCAAGGTTTGTCATCGTTATAGTTTGATACAGTGCACCAGGACTGATTAGACTACACCAGCAATGTCTAACAAAAAAACCATTTTTAACCAGCTCTGGCTAAGCCCAGACCATTTTCCTGAATTCTCATACTGGATAAGTGGTGTTGAAAGTAATAAGCTGCAGGCATTTTGTAAAGTGTGCAAAAAAATTATAAACTTAAGTAATATGAGAAAGCAAGCATTAGCTTCCCATGCAAAAGGACCAACTCATATCAAAACTCTTGAAACTTTGACAAATCAACGCTCTCTGTTGACTTTTTTTTCAAAAAAGTCAAGTGATTCAGGTTCATCGAGCTCCCCAGTTTCAAGAGAATCTCTGGCACACAAAGACATTCTACCTAGTGATGATTCTGCTGGTTGCTCGAAGAGTTTTTCTGTTTCATCGAAAATCGTAACGTCGCAGAAGGAAGCTGTTGCTAAAAGTGAAATTAGTGTAGTGCCTCAAAGAAACCATAACACTTTTGTTATAAAAGATGATATAACTAAGGCGGAAGTCATTTGGGCTATGCAAGTTGTTGACAAAAAAATGTCTTTCAATTCATGCAATAATTTAAGTACAATTTTTCAATTGATGTTTCCCGAGTGTTCCATTGCCAATGCCTTTACCCTTGGTGGAGACAAGGCTGCATACTTCATTGTGCATGGCTTGGCTCCATTCTTTCATAATAATTTACTGGACCGCCTAAAATCATGTAACAACTTTGTAATTTGTTTTGATGAGGCATTGAATAAAGTTATTCAAAGAGGACAGATGGACATTGTAATTAGATTCTGGGACAAGGAAAATCATAAAGTCATCAGTCGTTACTTAAACAGTGTGTTTTTTGATAGGAGCACTGCTGAAGAATTACTGAAGCATTTTCTGGATGGTATTTCTCCTCTTCCACTCTCTAAGTTGATACAAGTGTCATTGGATGGCCCAAATGTCAATTTAAAGTTTATAACACTTCTTCAGGAACACCTCAAATCTGTAACAGACAATGAAGTATGTAGTTTGCTAAATCTGGGAACATGTGGGCTTCATGTTGTTCATGGTTCCTTGAGAACAGGAGTAGAGTCTGTTGATTGGGATATAAGTAGCTTATTACGTCACATGTACTACCTGTTCACTGACTCTCCAGCTCATCGAGCATTGTTCACCCAGTTGACAGGGTGTACAACTTTTCCATTGAAGTTCTGTGGTGTGCGTTGGTTAGAGAATGCGAAGTGCTTTCAAAGGGCATTACAAATTTGGGACCATGTTGTTAAGTTTCTCAAAGAAGCAAAACTTCCTAAAACAAAACCTGTAGAGACACTGAAAAGAGCAGCCTGTGATCCATTCCTAAAGTGTAAACTAGCGTTCTGCAAGACAATTGCAGATGAATGTCAGCCTTTCCTGCAACGGTTCCAGACATCAAAACCAATGACTCCATATCTTTTTGAAGCTGTAGAGAAACTTCTAAGATACCTTATGAATCGTTGTGTGAAACCTGATCTTATGAAGTGCACGGGTCCAAAGTTACTGTCTATTGACACAAAAAAATCAGAAAATTTGATCCTTAGCAAAAATATTGATATAGGATTTGCAACAAAACGTTTGTTAGGAGAAACCGCGATCACAGTAACAGAAAGACAAAAATTAGAATTTATACATGAGTGCCGCAGTATGTTAACCACCATGATTGCAAAACTACAAGAAAAAAGTCCCTTAAAACAGAAAGCTGTGAGAGGTTTGTCTTCATTGGATCCTTGTGTTATTCAACATTCACCTCAACTGGCCCAGAAGAGATTTTCTTTTCTTTTGGAGGAACTCAACCATGCCAACATCATAAATGATGTTCTGGCTGAAAATGCCAAGAAAGAATACTTGCATTTTTGCAACCTCAAAAAATCTGAGCTTCAAGAAATATTTCGTCCTTGTGATCAGTTTAGTGATGAAGTAGGACTTGACACTATTTATGGTAGCTTTCTAATAGGAGAAGCAAACTACAAACATCTTTGGGAAGTAATAAAGATTTGCCTTGTCTTGTCGCATGGGAATGCAACTGTTGAAGGTGGTTTTTCAGTCAATAAATCTTTACTGGTTGAAAACATGCATGAAAAGACAGTCATTGCACAGCGTCACATTCATGATGAGATACAAGAAGCAGGAGGGATTAAAAATATACACATTAGCAAAAAGATGTTGGATTACGTGAGAGGTGCTCGGAAACGCTATCATGAATACTTAGAGATGAAGAAGCAAGAAAAAAGTGAAAAAGACAAGAAGAAGGCAGAAAAGAGGAAATTAGATATACAAGTTAAAGATTTAGAAGGAGAAAGAAAAAAATTAATGATGGCAACTGAAGAGAAACGAGAAGCAATAGACGTGGAATTGCAAGAACTGAAGAAGAAGCAAGCTTCACTTTATTAAATGTAACATAGTTTCTTATTGTATGACTATAGTGATAATTTTAATAAAAATAAAATTGACTTGAGACATGAATAATATGAAAGCAGACAGAGTTCCTGTTGTAAGCTATTCAGTTCAGGAAATGTACAGTTTAGGTAAAATAAAACTGTAATGATACCAAACTCTTTAGTATGTTCTTAGTGGCCTGTTATTTAATACGTATTTCTGCACATGATACCAAAGGGAATCAAGTTTGTTACAAATTTTTGATAGGGATTATTTTTCCATCATTTTCCCTCAACTGATTGGTAAGATGTCTGCTTTCTTATTCTTCCATGAGAGGTGAGGCAAGGTCGGCTGTAAGGGGGGGGGAGGCCGAAATAAATTTATTTAAATTAATATTTTCACGTGTATAGTACCGTAAAGTTATAATGGAAATTTTATGAGAAATTGGTCAGGGAACTTGGGAAAATAGTCAGGGAAAGTCAGGGAAAAGTCAGGGAGAATATTTTTACAAATACTGTAGGAACCCTGTAGTAGCATTAGTATGTTTAATAAAGGATATTAGCGATTTCATATAAGTGATCAGGATGGTGGTACCAAGATGGTTGCATGGTCACTCTCACAATAGACTGGACTGCTGGGGACAAGGTTTTTGGGGTTTGAATCCCGGTTGAGTGTAATGATGGTGGTTTTCCACAGTCCTTCATGCAAATATAATACACTTTATCTAAGATTCAACTTCCTCATCTCTAGCACACCAACATATGAATAACCCAAACAAATGTGAACAAAATTGGATTTGGAGGGAAAAAATATATCTTATCAAAGGGAGAAAATTAAATCTAGTTCTCTTGTCATGTTTTCCACCATTAATATCTATTCTAACTTGAGAGTGATGCCTTAGACCATACAGCCACCAATGCATGCAATCAATTTATAATTGATGTGTATTCCAGACGGAGGTGTCATGTATGAGGACTGTTTCCCCTCCAAGAGTGGTGAGTCGTCCTGGCTGATGAAAGTTTGTCTAGACAACATGGGTGTGCAGCGCACAGAGCTACCAACGCGCACCATGGGTGTGAGCGTTCCAATTCCTGCTCAGGTGGGTTCAACATACACAACAAAATCACATTACTACTCGACCCAAACATTCTATCTGGAGAACAATTTAACAATATTTAAGTTATTGATCACATGATACCAATCAATAAGGTTTTATGAAACTTATTAAATTTTGACTCAGCTTCGACTGTAAATCATCCCAGAAAAAAAAATCTGCCGTAGCTAATTATGGAGTTTGACCAGAAAAAATATTCTTTTTATTCATTTGAGGTATTTAATTTGCACTTTCTGAACCGACTGATTATATCAGCACAGGACTTATAAACTAACTCAAATCTAGAACATACACAACAGCCAGCCCTCCAGCTGTTAATTCATTACTGTGAAAGGAAAAACCCACATTTACCCAGTGATTTCTTTTTTTGACATGCTGGTAATTGAACCAGGGACTATATTTTAGTAGGCAGACACGCTATTGACTGAACTAATGTGTCAGGCAAGAAATATTGACACATTAATTACTCATTTATGTTCTATTATTGCCATTCAAAATGTGGCTTTTGACAATTACTATGAAGATTAACCAATAAAAATATTGACAGATTGAATACCAATTTATGTTCAATTACTGCCATTCTGAGCTGTAATGTAAATCACAAATT